>JAUTXW010002316.1:295000-422144 GCA_030620095.1 Kuschelorhynchus macadamiae
ATTTAAAATATCTCATATATTGGCGAAACACAAGAAACCATTCGAAGATGGATCGGTTGTGAAGGAAGCATTTATTGAAACGGGTGAGACTTTATTTGGAGATTTTAAAAATAAAACAAAAATCATGTCTGCTTTTAGAGAACTTCAGTTATCTCGTCCGACTGTCACAAGGTGTATTGAAGTCATGAGTCAGGACATGGCAGATAAACTAAAAAATGATATCATGGAATGTACCTACTTTTCTTTACAGTTCGACGAATCCACCGATATGAAAGACACTGCCCAGCTGTGTATTTTTATTCGGATGGTATTCAATGATATGTTGGCTAAGGAAGAATTTTTGACAATCATTTCTCTGAAGGGGAAGACCCGTAACGAAAATATATATGACGTTTTCTTCAATTTTGTAAAAAACTACAAGCTACCAATGTATAAATTAGTGTGCATTACAACCGATGGAGCACCAGCAATGGCTGGACACAAAAACGGTTTTGTGGTATTGTGTCGAGCTAATGAAGATATCCTTTCATTTTTTTCAATCCCTTGCATTATACATCAACAAGTTCTGTGTTCAAAAGTTTTAAACACGGAGGAAATTATGGGCATTGCAACAAAAATTGTGAATTCCATCCGTGCACGTAGCTTGCAACGGCGGCTCTTTAAGTTGCAGTTGGAAGATAGGGAGTCAGCTGAACACAGTGATTTAGTTCTTCACACGGACGTCAGGTGGTTGAGTCGCGGAAAATTCCTAGAAAGGTTTCAAGAATTAATGCCCGATTTCTAGACGAAAGAGATGATGACACACAGATGTTGAAAAACGAAAAATGGCTGACTGATTTGGCATTTTTGACTGACATCACAATGCACTTAAACACCATTAACTTGGAGCTTCAAGGTAAAGGAAAAACAGTTATTGAGATGATTAACGCAGTAAACGCATTCAAAAGTAAATTGCAA
The DNA here is from genome assembly GCA_030620095.1 of Kuschelorhynchus macadamiae. Lineage (NCBI taxonomy): Eukaryota > Metazoa > Arthropoda > Insecta > Coleoptera > Curculionidae > Kuschelorhynchus > Kuschelorhynchus macadamiae. The sequence continues at coordinate 295,958 of JAUTXW010002316.1, forward strand.
CTTATGATAGATGAACTGAAAAGAAAGGATCTGAAACATTTTCCGTCTTTGAAAGCAAGGATTCCTCAGTTGAATTATGATACGTATGAGGCTGAATTATCAAATATTTTGGGAAAATTCGAAATGCGTTTTTATGATTGTAGTAAATTGGCAAATGTAGCATCGTTTATGAGTTATCCTTTTTCATGTAAAAACATTGAGGAATTGGCTACTGAAATAGCAAGTCAGTTTAATTTGAACTCATGTTCTGTTGAAAATGAGTTAGTGCAGATTATATCAGATATACATCTCAAAGCTACAGCATCTGATACAAATTTTGTGGTGTTTTATATCTGAAGATAAATATCCGCATCTAAGGCAAATCGCCCTTCAACTGACAGCAATGTTTGGGTCAACTTACTTGTGCGAGTCTGCATTTTCTGAAATGAAGATAATTAACTCAAAATATCGCAATCGACTAACTGACGATCATATGTCATCATGCTTGCGATTAGCACTCAGTGGTTACGTACCATCTTATGAAAAGTATGCTGAGGACATGCAGTGCAACGCTTCAACATCCAAAGTCACTCCTTAGTTAAGTTTAACACCATATGTAACTCTTTTGTTTTGTAACAACCAATAAACTCGCAATTTTGAATAACTATGAGTTTTTTCATTGATATTGTAGAGAAGAACCTAACTAAACCTAACCCAAACCTTGACTAAAATAATGTATATTGTGCGGAAAGCTAATATCTATATATTGATACACCCTACCTAGGTAGGTAGGTAGGTAGGGTGTATGTATCGTGTATGTACGACAACCCTGCATCACACATACTTGCAGCCTCTTAGAGTCGATCGTAAGTAGTCTAAAAATATTGAAGTAGATAGCCAGCAGTTCGAGTTTGAGCACCCCTGGTTTAGTAGCTATTTGGCAAAATGATCATAGCCAATTTTGCTTAACAAAACTCCAAAATTTCCCACATTTTGCTAAATAACTTTTAAATTGTATATTTGACGAGAAAAACGGAAGAGGTAATTTTTATGTAAAAATGTCTAGGCTATCCAAATAAAAAAATGTCAATGACGTACCATTTTTTCTTCAAAAATATGCAATGCAAATCCCGCACGGATGCCACTGGTGGAAATTAAAAAAAAATTTTGTACACCAGAAAATGTGTCTTGATGAGTAGAAAATGTGTACCAAATTTCACGAAGATATCTAGAATGGTATCCCAAACATTATAAACAAAAAGATTTTTTTCTGATAAGTTTAATACCCTGTATCATGTATCTACGTCAATGACTTCCACAGTTTTTCAATGTCAGAGAAATTACCCCACTATTTCTGTTTTTAATTTGACTATTAACGGTATATAACTTTAAAAATATCGAAGATCTATGCCCCTGACCTCAAAATGTAACCCTGTGAGACACAAAACTAGACTATTTTTGGTGCAAATCTGAAACCAATCGGTTTGACCTTTCTATGTTATCTTTGGATGAAATTTTGTTTAGACACACATCAGTAGGTACAGACATCAAACATGTCTTTTCTTGCTAAAAATGCGTTTTTCATAATCTGAGGACTCTAAAATTTCGAAAAAGCCCACTTTTATTTTAAAAAATGTTTGCTTTTCCAATACTTCTCTTATATAGACTATACAGGGTATTTTTTAAAAAATGACTAAAAATAAAGGACCTATTTTTTGCACTGTTTAATTAAAAGTTCACATAAATGTGTCCACAAGGCCTTTGTTTTTGAAATACTGGGTGTCAAAATTTTAACATTTTTTAAATTTTTTTTCACGGACCTCGTACATTTCTAGAGATAAATCATTCAAATTTGGTAAACATTTTGTTGAAAGCAATGTCTACGATATAGCTATAATACTTTTTACGAAAATTCTCTGGGTGTTACTTTCTAGGCCGCGACCCACCCCGCCCCTACCCGAAAATTTTTAGGCTCTTTACGTTTCAGGGGCCCTACATGCCGAAAAACATGTTTTCTCAAATCCGTCGGTGTATCTGTCTGTTCGCGGCATAGCTAAAAAACTACTTATCCGATTGACTTCAAATTATGGTCAAAAATTAAGGGTCATATGGGGCTGACCTGGTAAATATTAAAATTATCGATTTTACATTTAGTGACATTAAGATAGAAATACATACATAGAAATAACCTATTATTATCTGTCAAAAGTGGTTACTTCTCTATTTAGTGCACTTAAAATATGGATATGGCATTTTTTGCAAGAAAATAATAAAATGGTCTATTTTTCTCTTAAATATTTTTTAATTCATCACCCATCAGAGATACGGAATACCATCCGAAAGGTAATTTTTTTCTCTATTCGATGCAATTAAAATATACAGAATGTTCCGTTTAAGAAAATTCGAGTTATGAAAATTTATTTGCATCGCGAATAATACATGCTATATAATTCTATATTAAAGTTTCCCAAAATTTTCAATCAACATACATATTAGGAAACTCGTGTGAAAATTTCAGCATTCTGGGACATTTTTCTAAAAATATATCGTATTTTAGATTGAAGCCGATTTGATCCTTAAAAATTTTTAATTCAAAACCTACTACTAAAATATAGGTATAGGACATGCTATATCAAAAATACTCAGAATAGTTCATAGACTTTGAATATGTAAAGTTGCTGTAGTCTGCAATAGATATATATATATATATATATATATATATATATATATATATATATATATATATATATATATATATATATCCCACTACTTTTGTTTTCAATTTGACAATTATTTGTCTTTATACACTTAAAAATACATCTAAATTTTTTTTAATACGTTTTTTGTACTCGAGGGACTCTTAAAAGTCGAAAAAACCCAACTTATATTTTTCGAAAATTTTTCTTATTTTCCCTATATTGCCTACATACTGTATTAATATATCTGTCAAATGGGGAAGTAAAATTAAGGGAGTTACTGCTTTGTAACTATCCTTAGCTGCGAAAAGTACGGATAAAAATGCGTTTCTAATGTTCCTTGCATTCTTAAAACAACAAATTAAATGTTACATGGATCCCATATGTTACAGGCTATAAAATAGCAGGGTCCCTAATTAGAATCAAATAGAAAATCACGACCTTATCCACTGATTCTGTTGAAAGAAAAAAGTTCAGGGTTTTATGAGATTTCCAAAATAGGTCAATACTTCGCTTCTATTAAGCAAATATATCAATTTCATGTGCGATAGATAACAAATAAACAAGACGACTATAAAAAAGAAAAAGCCATATGTCATTGTTTGCTGGTGATAATTCGAGCAAACAGCTTATCTGCTCCAGAGATAAAAAGCTTCTTAAGTAGGTGTAAACAAAGTCACTGGGGGTGTATTTGTGTTTGCTGGCCGGTTAAGTGCAAATATTGTTCCTCTTGAGAGGCACGGATTATAATCGTGAAAAAATCACCCTTTGGGTTCTTGGACCCGAAAGACATTTTCTGTCAGTATACTATCTGAAAATCCGTAATAGATACGAAAAAAAGTTTCATATAAAAGTTTCTTTAAATTTGAGGTTCTTTTAAAAATATAATATTGTCATGTATACAGGGTGTCCCAATTTTGCTGGTACGACATCAACTATAAAATTTTAAATGAGACACCCTGTAGTTTTGTCCATTATTTGATTCCTTTCAAAAATAAGCGTAAGTTACCTATAGTTAAACTATAGTCGAGTTCTGCGTAGTTTCCGAGATTATTAAGGTTATGTGTGATTATTTGAAAACTGGGGCTTTTTTCAAAACACTATAAAAAATTGCAAAAATCTCAATTTAGGCGTTTGGGTGAAAATTTCCAGTTTATAAAGCATCAATGCATATACGGAATACAACATTTTTGGCCATACCTATACAGGGTATATATATATATATATATTCTTTTTTTTTTCTAGTTTTTGGCCTTACAAAATATGTATTTTAGCCATGAAATAAGCAAATATTAAGCGAAATTATGTAACCTTCAAAAAATTAATAGAAAAGAGAAAGTCAAATTTTAAAGTTCAATTCTATCCTAGCCACATATGGACGGGGATAAACACTTCACGTCCAGGGGTCTATCAGGATGACTTTCAATGAGACACACAAGGTAGACCACTAAAAAGGGAAATATACATTAGGATATAACACCTAACATACTTAAATTATATTATTAATTTGTTATATGGGTATGTTTAAATATCAATGCCAATTTTTTTTAAGAATTTGTACAAGGTAATAAAGACAGTAATGTTGTTTGTTATTAAAATATCATGCTGCCATATTAGGTAATGTGCAAATTTCTTCCATTAAATACTTTATTAATTCGTTTGAATGCGGTTGGTGTAATTGACAGTTGAATAAAATGTGGTTTAAATCACCATACTCTCCACATACGCAAAGTGGGTTTTCCTTTATTCCAGTCTTACGTAAATGACTGGAAAACGGCCATGATTTAATTTAATACGACTTAGTGTAGATACCATCAGTCTTCAGGGCAGTGAAAAGTTATAATACCGACGTTTAGATAGTATAGTCTTATGTATTTTGAAGTAGAAAGTATTACTCTTACTTCCATAAGTTTGCCACTCATTATTCCACTTTTTACATAAGTTTTGTTTTAACAAGGGATAGTAATCCTGTATAATAAGAGTATGGTTTTTGTTATTATTTAGATGGGCATTCTTGGCAAAGAATGCGACTTTTTCATTTCCAGGTATTCCAGAGTGGGCTTTGGTCCATAAAAATGTATTTAAAATATTTTTAACTATTGCTTGTCTTATTACTTCTAATATGCGTACTATAAATGTGCTTGCCAAGAAAATTTGAAAATTTCTTAAGAATTGATTGACATAATTAATTCTTGAATATTGTTATGCTGCAAACTCAAAAAAAAACTATAGGAGGCCATGGAATGGATAATATTTCTATTTGCGTAACTATAGTCCTAATTTTATTCTATATTTATTTATTGCTAAATTTTAAATTTAACGCGATTATTGAAAATTGATATTAGAAACAAACTTCTTGAGTAACATAGCTATCAACACAAACAACAGATAATATGGAAATAGAAAAACCGGAAAAATTTAAAACAAATGACTATATAATTGATTTTCCACATACTGTACGTTTTCTGCTATACACAATGTATATCGCACTTGAATGTTTGCCATAGCATTTCGGACTAATAATTACTATATTATTAAGACTAATAATTTCCTCAAGATTTTTTTGTTTTAGTTCAATTACAGAATAATTGTTTCGATTTTTGTACACTCTATCTTTAAGTGTGCCTCATAAAAAAATAATCTGAGGGTGTCAAATCGGGACTTCGAGGCGGCCATGGAATCTCACCGTTACTATATATAGGTACTTAATTTAAATTGCTTGTTTAAAAATGCTCTTATATCTTCTCGACAGTGATATAGAGCATTATCTTGTTGATATACCAAATCCACACGAATATGTTCCAGAAGATCATTGAGTTTTCCATAATTTGATTCCTTAAAACGGTTAAAAATGTTTGTCTATACAAATAGTAGTAAAAAAACACAGGTCCAATTATGCGATCGTTTATAATACCACACCCCACTTCAAACTTTGATGTCCTTGCCTTTTAATTTGCTTTACCAAATGTTTATTTTTCTCAGAATAGTCGTATAAAGTATTTTGTTTGTTATGCATTCCCGCAGTAGAAAATATCGCCTCACCTGTCCAAAGGATTTTATTTAAAATCTCTCTCTCTAAATACAGGTGTATCATTTGCATACAAAAATCCATTCTGGTCTGATAATCAGCCTCACTTAAAAATTGAACTGGAAGAAACTTATATGGGGATATTTTGTCTTCTTTTAATACTCGAAGTATGCTGTTCATGGAAAAATTTAAATCCCTTTGTGCATCTCTTAGAGAGTTGGTAAGATATTCAATGAAATATATTAAAACCTCCATTTGAAAATCTTCAGAGGCGACTGAACGGGCTTGTTCCCTTTTTCTATATTTCAAAACTCTATGAGTTGATAAATCACTGCAAATAAGTGCTGGAACTGGACTTATTTTCAATGTAACATTTATACAAATTTAGTCTCTGTTGACTTGAATATTGGGCAATTTTTTTTAAATAGAACAAGTAATTGTTAGTAATTATTTTAAATTTAAATGAGTTCAGTGAAACAACAACCACTAAAAGGACAAATAAATTGAAAAACTGAGTATGCAGCATCACAATATTCAAGAAATAATTAAGATTTTCTGTTAAATAGCGATTTTCTCTGTAACAATGGAATTTAGGTATAGAACATGTAAATACGAAAAAATAGTTATTTTTATTATCATTTGCATAGATAAAAAACATAGTGGATATTCTATTTTAAGAAAATCGACTTTTTTCACTTTAAAAGGGTGCAAGATTTATTTCGTAGTATATCCACCCTGTATAAGTTTAGACAAAAATTTTGTTTTCCGTATATGCACTGATGCTTTATAAACTGGAAATTACCACCCAAATGCCCAATTTTAGATTTTTGCTACTTTTTATAGTGATTTGAAAAAAAGTTCCAATTTTCAAAAAATCACACATAACCTTAATTATCTCAGAAACTACGCTGAAATGGACTATAGTTTAAATTAGTAACTATTTATTTTTGACAATGAAACTTTTTCGTATTTATTATGGATTTTCAGATAGTATAGTGGGTAATTTTATGTGGAACACGGTGTACTCAGCATAGCTTAAAAACTACTTATCCGATTGACTTCAAATTTTAGTCAAAAACCATGTGTCAAACAATCGTATAAAGCAAAACAAAATAGGGACATAATAAAATGTTTAAATATTCATTAAAATTCAATTTCCTGGAATTTATGAAAGAAAATAATAAATGACATAATTTAGTTTATGTAAATGAAGTTATGAAAAATAAATATTAATAGGTAAAGATAATAATAATAATAATAACACTAGTTTACAGCCATTGCGCGACTGTGGTGAAAGACAATTTTTTGTTAATATTTGCTCACTAATGCGAACATTATGGAAAAACTACTTAACACGTAAGATTTTTGAGTTATAATTTTTTTTTATTTAATTAAATTCGGGTTTCGGTATAAAGCTTGCACGTTGTTTAACGCTTGCGCGTTGCTTAGTCGTATATGGGGGGCGTCGCGTCGCCTTAGCCTTGCCCTCTCTGAGATGTTAGATGTTAGTCATAATTGCGGTATTCATTGCGGGTGTCAATACGCGCGTGGATGTTTCCCATATTTAAGTTGTTAAAGTGAACTGTATTGTTGTAAGATACCGGGGCACGAAGTTTTACGTTTTTCCTAAGTTGAAGAAATGGTGCATAATCTGACAACACCACAAAGTCTCATCCCCCTAGAGCATAAAATAACTGAGATAGCCATTAAACCCCACGTGTAATTCCATATTTCACCATACCCCGTAGTCTTCGAAGGGTCAGATACTTATCGAAGGGCCCCTGTATACAGGAATTATGTCGTCGCATCTAGTACTTGTGATACCCGATTTTTCTAGTAAATACCACAGGTACGAAATGGTTATAAGTATTGGTTTAGCACGAGTAATCATCAGTATAGACAAACGAAGTACGAAGAATGAGCCAATAGTAAGAGCCTTGTATTAATATTTTCTTTGTGTTGAATAAACATGTTAAGGCAGAGCCCGATAATGTACTAGAAAAGTACGGTTCTTATTTTCCCGAAAGTGAAGAAAGAGCACCCCATTTAAACGAACAAGCTGAATTAAATGATCTAGTTTGGGACCTACACTGAACAGTGGTTTCTCGGAGATCATTTTTGGCCAAAAGAAGGTTAAAATTGTGATTAAAAATATTTTGTGTTTAATTGTTAGAGATTAGGTAAATTACGCTTGAAAATAAATTTTAGTTAGTAAATTACAAGCTGTACACATCTGGATTTGATTAGCTCATGACAGGTGTGACTTTTAATGGAAAAATAAACAGCAAAAATAACTTAAAGCACAAATTATATTTTTATGTTCTTAAGCGTCGATTTGACTTAAATATCAAATTAAACTTTTAAAACTTCTATTTCCTTTTTAGGATTTTTGAATCACGAGTGACGCATAGTAGGGGAAATTAATTTTTAATTAAAAAAGCATTAAATTACTTTTTATGAATTTCTCATTACATATTTGTAAGATTTCCTTTACGTAATCAAATATTTTTTACACTTTTTTAAATATTTTTTTATCTAAAAGTTATAATATTTAGCATAAGCTTCCCCTCATATCTGAGAGTAAATTCGGTTTTGCCGAATTGTTTTTTTGTCCGCATATTTCTTGACGCTTGTTTGTGAAATGGTAAACATTAGATACCTACGTTTCTAAGCTAAAAAACATGATTTTTAAATGTAAAAACACGAAAGGAAACATAAACTTTTATAACTATTAAGAATAGTAACATGAAACAGGAAAAGAACTCTTAGTTTTCTATAATCCTGGAATGCTTTCCAAAAAAATTCACTCTTTTGATTTTTAGGATGTAAGATGTAATATTTTGTCTGCGTTTGTGTGCAAATGCAGGAAAAACACGTGTCGGCGTCCGATATTCGAACGAAGAGTCGTAATTAACTGGTAGGTTAAATTATGTAACTATACTATAATTTTATGTGTATGTTTTTCTTTAAAAGAACATGTTTTTTTTTTAAACCATTCAAATTTTTTTATTTATGTCACTATATACAGTGATAACATTTAATGAAATTTGTGTCTTAAATTAACAACAAGATATAAATATAAAATATTTAAAAGTATATTACGAATATGTATTATTAAATGAAGTAATTATGAAATCAATATAAAATATTGATTTCATCTTCAGAATCGGAGGAATCAATGTATTTAGGAGCCATAGATGGTAAATGTTCTTTAAATAATTTTATTGTTTCGAGTAAAAACATTTGTTTATTTTTTTTCGGCATTTTCCTTAAGGGAGAACTGCACGCAAAAAGTGAAAATCCAGCGAAAAGGTCTAGTCAAGTTCAAAGTAAGATGAAAAGGTAACTACGCATTAGAGAAAACCTTCTGCACGTCCGACCTCAAAAAAATGTGTTATGTATGGGCAATTTAAATTACATTTCGTTTAAAAATGAGTTCAAAAGGGTTCATGCGCTGCAAAAATACAAAGACATGAGTACGATTTACCATTTCAAATTTTGCAGTTACGTAGACAAAGGATCAGTGTAAGGCGGTAAAGAGCCATTTTGTGGAAAAAAAATTATATGCGACGGCATTTGTGTCAAAAAGTGGTCGAAAAATGGTCGAAAATGGACAAATCTACTTCTATTTTATAATTCTAGATTTGATTTTTTCATAAAAATTCGCATTTACCGCCCAACTTTACATATTTCCCTATTAAAATCACATTGAAGCTAATACATATCTCTTATAGTTTTAACATAATATTGCAGCGTCGAAAGGCTTGCAAATGATCCATAATACTGCGTGCAGTTCCCCCTTAAACCTGTGATGAGTGAATCAGAAGATACCAAAAATCCATTTAAAAGATCCTGGTTTGTAGCTGTTCTTGATGTGTTTAGAGTAAAATGTTCCCGGTAGTTTTTTAGGTCGTTGTTGCGAGACTCTTGTACCTCTTCCGACATCATGCCTATTGGTAGGACTGCGGCAGAAATTATGGATGCGCCATGAATCAAAACCTTGTGAATACTGCTGGGCATGTAATACCACGGATATTTTGATGTCAACAGTACCGCTTTTCACCATATTCTTTAAATTTAGTTTCATCAGTTGGAAATCATGACTACATAGCTTGCAAAATACACGCACAACGCTTTACGCACTCTTCGTCAATATTTAAGATGTTAGCTGTTCCTGATGGTTCGGCAAAAAATCTTCTTGCCGTATTCCCGTCATTGCTAGTTCCACTCCCCCCTGGCTTTACTTTATCTATATTCAATCCTACTTCGCTTTTAAAGAGGATTTGATTTTCTTTCTTTCTTTAACACTTGCCTTTTCCCCTTCTGACCTAGCCTGCCATTATTTGAAGTCCAATCGGTATGATAAGTGTATGCAATATTCCATAAATCTAATCCATGCGTGGAGAGAGGATAAACCGTAGTCTAGAGATGATTTAGAGTCGGAGTAGCTCCGCAAATATTACATGCTTGATTTAAACTCGTTTCTGCCAAAACACCAGTAATTTTGCTATCTATCATTGTCATCTTTAAATCATTTTACTAAAAATGTTTTATTCTCACATCTAAATTCGGTCAAATCTAATTCCTGAATTTCTTTCTTTACTGAATTGGATTCTTACAAAGTCAAAGTTGCAGTTTCTATTTTAAAAGAAATATGAATTGGCCTACAATATCTAGTGGAGGACGGCCGAGGGTTTTACCAAAATATTTTTTTTTTTATATTTGGATCAACTTCACTGTCTGAAAATAATTGTAGGGGTACGAGGGATGTGAGAAATATATCAGAGTCTGATGCATTTTCTGTTATTGTCTGTTTATATTCGCTGTGACCGGTACTTCCGTCGCAACCCCACTTGTGTATCAAAGTCATTGTAAGGCCGGTATTGACATTTTCAAATACAACTTTTTGAGATAAAGTAATTCGTGAAACAGTATGGTCCAAAAGCGCCTGTAGTTGAACGTTTGCTTCCGATTCGGTGACCTGTATATGTTCAGAAGATGGATAATAATTGACCTTTGCTTCCAAAATTTTTTTATAAGAGGGATAAACATCGAAGTTTCTTTCCCTAGCGTCTGTTCTAATTGTTTCGTAATCATGCTTGGACATCCTAGTATCTCTTATCAGGCTAAGAGCTTCATCATTTGTATACGGTTTGATAGGTTTTTTGTTATGGTTATTCCAAGTGTTCATTACTTCAGCTGATCGGGTTGGTGTAGTTTCAAGACCTGTTTTAATCAAATTTAGGTCATCCTTTTTTTGTTCTTCTTTTTAAATTAACTTCAACACACCTTTCAATTGATTTTTGTTGTATGTATCTTATAGTTTTAGAATTTTTTTTCATTTTGAGCTATTACTGCTTTCTGTAAATGGTTTTTCTGATCTTCCAAAAGATATACCCGTGGTTTGTAGTATATTCATTTGTGGAGAAAAAATTACCTCGCTTAGTAACCACGTATTATTCGATTTCATAAATGTATTTTTGGAACGATTAGCTTTTTTCCATCGTTTTGCTAATTGGTCGCAAACTTCAATTATTTTTTTTTAGCAGATTGTTGATAGAGTTCGCCTCGAATATTTATTCAATTGGCAATTCCATTGTAAACTTGGGAACTTCTTTCTATTAAATATCCTAAATTTTCAACCCATAAATTAAAAATCTGGATCCTCTGAATGGTTGTGACTGTTTGGGGTTCGCTAAAAAAATTTTTTTAGGTTATGTTAACTCCAATGTCGTTGACAGGTCACGTGCTTCACGAGGCTAATGTCGTTTTATACAGCACATGACCTGTATACGACATTGGAGGTAAAATAATCTTCAAATTGAGAGCTGCACAAAACCAAGACAAGAAACACCTTTTCCCGATGACATTTGGAGGTTAATAATGTTTTTTCTATTTTTACTGTATGATGTATCTTATTGTAGCAAAAATTATTATTGATGAATACCAACATACAAGTGTTGATACCTATCTCACAAAGCGGCAAAAAGCGGCAGCTATTTTATTTCTCATAAATATCTTTAGATAATGTTCCACTAAAAACACCATAAGTTGCAAAAACGGTTGATGACGGAAACATAAATTTTCTCTACCAAAAAAAATGTTTTAAATATATCACACATTTTTAACCACGAATAAAACAACACCTCAAAACAGCTACTATGAAATAAAAATCAAACATTAAATTAACGTTTTAATTTTACTTACGTTGTTCTGCAGCTTCCATATCCAATTTTGTTAATATATTTCCAAATAAACTTATTACCAATAACTTAAACAATATAATAGAAAAATAATGTGTTTTAAGAGCCTGTTTGTAAAACATTGAAAAGACGCTTGGTTTTGATAGCTGTAGGTATTCTTTTGTTTCAGTTTTTTTTATTTTCTAAGCCCACTGGACGTTCTAGTATAATTTAATATTATATTTATTTAGGTTAAAGGTACTTCTGATATAACCCTTATTGGCCATAAATGGTCTCTGGGAAACCGCTGTGCACTGGTCCAAAGAGCATGCTGGACTATTAGGTTCAAGATTACAACAATAGAATTTAGTAGCCACTAGAACCACATTTACAATATTTAGGTTGCGTAATCAGAAGCTATTCTCGTTTTGTACTATGCAAAATAAAATGTGCGTTTGTGTTAATCCAAACAGTGTTATGGAAAAATTAAGTTTAAAATAAGTTTAAAAGCAGTTCTGTTCCATAATGGCAACAAAAGACCCTCTATTACTCTGGCGCATGCAGATGACATGAAGGAAACATACGAAAGTATGTCACTTATTCTACATGGAATAAGCTATGATACGTAGTGGCAGATATGTGTCATAGATAGATAAAAGTTATAGGACTGTTACTAGGGCTTCAGGGTGGATTTACCAAGTATTGCTGTTTTATTTGTCTTTGGGACAGCAGAGCAATACAGAGCCATTACCAAGTAAAATAATGGCTTTGGAGAGATCGACTTATTCCAGGCCAAGCTAACGTAAATAATATACCTCTTGTTGATGATCCTAAAAAAAGTGCTGTTACAATAAACTATGGATTGATAAAAAATTAAGGTACCTACGTATTAGAAAAAACTTCCTGCACCTCCGACCTCCAAAAATGTGTTATGTATAGGCAATTTAAATTACATTTCGTTTAAAAATGGCTTCAAAAGGGTCCACACGCTGCAGAAATACAAAGACATGAGTACGATTTACAATTTCAAATTTTGCAGTTACGTAGACAAAGGATCGATGCAAGGCGGTATAGAGCCATTTTGTAGAAAAAAAATTATATGCGACGGCATTTGCGTGAAAAAGTGGTCGAAAAATGGACAAATCTACTTCTATTTTATAATTCTAGATTAGATTTTATCAGAAAAAATCGCATTTAACGCCCAACTATACATATTTCCCTATTGAAATCACATTTAAGCTAATACACATCTCTTATAGTTTTAACATAATATTGCAGCGGCGGAAGGCTTGCAAATGATCCATAATACTGCGTGCAGTTCCCTCTTAAGGAAGCAATATTTGTTGAACCACAAATTAATAAAATACTAAGGGCTGAAAAGTTTGATCAAAAATTAAATAAAGTTGAATTAGCTGCGTGGAGGTCTTTTAAAAGAATTTCACTCCCATTTAAATTTGTTTCCCGAAAATTGGGTGCGGTTAATAACGTTATGCAAGCACGGAGAAAGGGTCCACCAAGATATACTACCAATAGAGCAACGCTATCAAGACAGATGAAATCTCACAATGATGGGGGATTAATGTTGGTTTCTTATGAGAGAAAGAAATCAGGAATATAAACGAAAGTCAGCATTAGCAAAAAGTTATTTATATAAGGTTTACTATTAAATTTATAGAATACATTAAGTGTTTGGTAAATTCTAGCTAACCTTTATCACACCCTGTATTCAAATAAATTCACCTCTTCTTCCATTTTAGATTATGTGGTAACTGAAGACTGGAAATGATCAGTAAATGTAACAACTTTGACTCCGGTCTCTCTGATCATTTTGGACAGCTTGTTTACTGCCGTTTTCCTATTCTTCTTGATACAACCGACACAGATGTCTATTTCTTTCGTTCTTTCGTAATATTCGTCTTTGTAATGTTGAAAATTTTTCATACTATTTTCACTCAGTTTATAGGGAACTCAAAGGTCACAATGTCGATGAAAATTTGAATGAATAACTTTACAACTTTTGCTAGAGCTTTGAGGTCGGTATACCCTTGCAATAGAAAAAAAATTATAGATAAAAATTAAAAAACAAATTACCTTTTCATTCACGGGGATTATATAATGAATTGGAGGAACTTAGAAGGCTTAACTGGTTGAAAAACCGTAGAAAGGAGAAAGCGATTTGGGAAGAGTATCGGTCTTTGAAGATAATTTAAACAACAAAATTCAACTAGAAAATCGCCAATTCTACGAGTAAAACAAAAATGTCATGGAATATTGTTAACAATGTTCAAGGCAAAAATAGTACCAACAAAATAAAAGAAATCTCTGATCCACATTATAATAAACTAACAAAAAATCTTAGTGAAATTGCTTTGATCTTCGGAAGTTATCTCTCCTTGGCGATAGAAGAGAAACTTAACAATCATTTTCATCATTGAAACTTTCTCATAATTGTACTTTGACTAAAAAGCATGTTCCATATTCAATCTTTTTTGAACCTTACTAGTGACGAAATAATTGATACAGTGAATAAATTTCCAAAAAAGAATTCTGCGGGATCTGACGATATCCCTATGTCATTTTATTTATAAGTTATTGGAGAAATAGCTAATATTCTTACTGTTGTGTTTAATGTTTCAATGGAGACTTGAGTGTTTCCCGAATGCCCTTAAAAGTGCCATTGTCGTACCCATATTTAAGAAAGGAGACCCCTGTCTAGTAGAAAACTATAACCTATTTCTCTACTGAGCTGCTTCTCTAAAATTGTAGAAAAACTCGTTTATAACGGAAGGTATTCTTTTTTGGTTTAATATAATATTTTTTACAGATCGTCAGCATAGCTTTCATCGAGGGCTGTCTACTGAACCGCTGCGCTGACCTTGTTCAATATGTAACAGATAAGATTGATAATAGAGAAATGTAATTGCCTTCTTTTTTGATCTTACTCGCGCTTTTGACACTGTCGATAAAGATTTTTTGGCTTAAAATTAAACAGTTTTGGAATAAGGGTTAACTTGAACGACTGGGTCATTTCTTTTTTAACTAACAGGACATTTTCGATGAGGGTTGACGGTTCAAAGTCTAAAACACCTCAGGGTAGTATCTTGGGCCCGCTAATTTTTCTTCATTTTGTTAATGATTTACCTGAACATATTTTCCAGGGTAAAGTTCTTGTATGTTAATGATAGGTTCTTGTATGTTGATGATGCCACCGTTGCCTCGGATCCGGATATGGCTGCATTGAGAAGTAAAGCCAATTTTATTATGAAGGAATTTTCTTCCTGGTGTAGGAAATAAAAACCGTACGCAAAACATCATGTGGTCTCATTTTTGATCTAGATGGTCACAAGCTAGTTTTAAGTTACTCAATACATTTCTTGGGTGTCTCCATTGATACTGATTTAACCTGGAATGGGCAAATTTCTAGGGTGTGTTCAAAAATCAATAAGAGCTCGTATGTTTTAAAGTCTTTAAAGAATTATGTAACTCTTGAAACCCTTCTAAGTGTTTACTATGCCTTTGTCTATTCTTCAGTTGCTTACCATATCGTATGAGGTCAATCATCCGACAACAGTAGGGTATTTGTGGCACAAAAACGGGATATTCGGATTATTTTTTGTCTGTCATATTCAACGTCGTGTACGGAACTCTGTGTGCCGGTAGTCGTATTTTGAATCTGTTACCGTTTTCAAAAAAAAACTATCTCGTCTACAAATAAATTTAAATTCGAATTAAGAAAACTATTAACAGCTGATGCATTTTATTCCATAAATGAATTTGTTGTTTATTTGGGGAACCTTAGATAATATGTTCGACTAGTATCATTTACGAGCGACCTTCCCTTTTGAATTAATAACCATAACCATCCATTCTTAAATTTGACTAACGCCTTGTAAGTGTGTGAATTGAAAATTGACTACTTTGTATATTGATTAGTTAAGTATATATGACTACTTTGTATATTAAATAGTTAATATATAGTAGTTTATACAGTTAAGTATATAGTAGTTTGTTGATATATGTCATGTGCTGAAGCACAATTTTATTATTTTTTAGATTTTAATGATATACACCTATGACTTGTTTCTATCTACACATTGTAGATCTCGAAATGTAATATATTTTGAATTTGAAATGTTCTTAATACTACTGATCATAAATTAAGTGATACAGATTTGTGCAGGTTGTTAAGTTAACCCTATACTTCTATAAATATTTCAACATTTTCGTAGAAACGCTGTATACTGCAAACAAACGAAAATATCAAAAATCGCTAGAAACGGTTTTTTTGTATTTTGTCAAAGATCATTTTGGTCAGAAGCAAAAACAAATGTTTTGACAATTTTAGACGTTAACAAACTTTTGCAAAAATGCAGGGGTTTTATTTCACACTCTGTATGTAGTATTATTTATGCAAATATACAGTCATGCAACTAGAAGCATATACCCCATAGATAGGGCAAACAAAAATCAAAAACCGCATCTCGATATCGCGTTTCGCCTTTAAAATATCCGTCAGCAAAAAAAACTCTTTTGCTATTTATGGCCAGCAGTTTATATTGGAATACAAAACTTCTTCGAGTTCGCACAACGCTGATACGTTAGAAAATGCCATTGAACTCTGAAAACAAAAAAATTATTGAGAAAAATATACCATTTCAACATACCTCTGTCAATATCAACAAAACAAACACAAAGTTATCGAAACAATATTTGATTGAAACGTCCTGTATCTGCACTCAGAAAAAAAAACAAGAATCACTATCGTTTAAATGACACAAGATTTTTTAATGGTCAATAACAAGAGAGAAAATTAATTATTCAATAAATAAGACAATCGCGGGTAACAACAATATTATTATATCTCAATTGTTATTCTTAGTACTACTATTGCTCAGATATCGCTGGCAAGAACAACATCAATTAAGTGTGAAACAGTCTTTGACGGGCTTACGCAATCGGCCGCGTTCTAGTGATGAAGGGAGACAAGAAAATGATGATGATGGAGGTAAAAATCGCTGCCCTATCGAAACTGGGTGCCAAAGGTAAGAGATATAAAATGATGATGATTTTTAACAAACCTCAAAAGCAAGAAGGTTCTGTTTTTAACCTGTATGTTTGCATGTCCGCAATTTTATCTTTAAGTACCGAATGGGTATAAATAAGGTTTTCACTATAAGCTAGGGTTACAAGGTTACACTTTACAACGGACTTGAGCAATAATAGAAACTTTGCGGGAAAAACGTGAATAGTTGTCAAAAATTGTATGGAAAATGTCTTAATGTATTAAAAAATCATCAAATCTTAATATTTTTAAGCGCCGGTGATATTATTATTCAAACGAATGCTGTAAGAAATTGTATAGCAAAAATTTAAATTATTTACACCACGTGTATTGCCAAGGAAGGCGGATATGTTGAGAACATTGAGTTGAGTTGTAATATATAATATAAAATTAGATAATGATGTTTTGTATCATTTATACTTGCATTTTACATAATATATAACACAAAGTATAAAATAAAAATAAAAATCAATTAAATGTCAAAATACCCTCGTAAGTATTCGCTATAGATGTAGTACATGTATATATAGAGTAGTAGAAAATTAAAAAGTAAATCTTATCAAAATTAAAAATATATACAAACATAAAATACATACAACAACATACAAAAAAGTGTAAACATTTTAACTACATGAAATTTGGCAAATTTTTGTTAGTTACAATTTTTCCTGGTAATACTATACTAAAATCTACATACAGTTTATCTTAAAGCAACGTAGTTATATTTTTCATATTATTAAAATTATTATAATTGATTATTAAAAAACAAAAGATAAATAAGGAGATATTTTCATAAAACTAAACCAGATTATGTTGGTCACATTAATTATGTTTTGATTTGATTGGCTAAATCTCATCAACAAAATAATCTATTTAAAAGGACTAAATTTGGTAATTTTTCTAACAGTATAATTTTCTTATCTTTATTAATTACTTCAAGAGATTGTAAAACTGTAGGTTCTGAATTTAAATCAGAAGAAAAATCTACACTACAAAAACCTTTTGTTTTTAGTTTTTTTCCTTAACCCCGCAACTGAACGTTATACACGCTTGCTTACCTTGCTTAGATTAAAATATTTTAATATTTTCAATTTTTCAAAATTTTTATCAAAATGACCCTGGATCCAACCGACATATAATGCAAACAATATTTTAATAAGCTCTTAAAGTAAGAAAATGTTTACTTTATAGCACATTAAATAAGTAAATACGTAAATTTCTTTTTTCTCGTTGGAGGTAGGAAATCCATCAATGGCCCGGTGGGTGCCCTCTGGTAGTCTCAGACTCCCGAAGAATACCTACTCAAATCCATTCCCTGGCAGCTTTACAGCATATTGTCCAGTGCGGAGGGGTCTTCGCTGACCCTGACGCGCTCATCGCCAATCCCCCCCTCCCACACACAAGTTAGTCTCTAAAGCTTAAAAATCTGAGCGAATTTGCTCAGATCCAGAATAGGAAAGTTCAGAACTTTTCAATGTCAAATGTCTCACAGTAGCACTTAATATATGCAGCTCTCATTTTCCCTACCGCAGAATCTGCATGTTAGGTTACCAGCATGTACCCCTGACTTATTCAGGTGGTCCTCGACAGGGTCACAAACACATGTGTCCTGTGAGGATGCCTGTAATTGCCCTTAAATGATTTCTGCTCGGAAGGAACAGATTTCCAGCAAGTATAACCTCAGTTTCCTTAATAAAGGTTTTGCTGTGTGTATGACCCAGTCTACTTTGCCAGTGGATCTTGTAACTATCCCGCATTCTGTACACTTAGATACTCCAAGGACATGCTCTGGTCCGAAAAAGTTCTCAGATGAGCCTATTTTTATCAAAATTTGAGATCAATCGGGTAAGTAGTTTTTTAGCTATAACGTG
This sequence comes from Kuschelorhynchus macadamiae, assembly GCA_030620095.1. Lineage (NCBI taxonomy): Eukaryota > Metazoa > Arthropoda > Insecta > Coleoptera > Curculionidae > Kuschelorhynchus > Kuschelorhynchus macadamiae. The sequence goes on from JAUTXW010002316.1 coordinate 314,776, forward strand.
AACAGGCAGACAGACCGACGGAACGAGAAAAACGTGTTTTTCGGTAAACGTAAAGATCTGGAGAAGTCTCAAAGGGTGATTTTTTCAGTACAATACTTCCCTTTTAGAAGGGAAGTAAAAATATTTTGCATATATGTGTTTCATACATTACAAACACTACATTAATTATAGTAAGCGTCATGGAATTTCAGATAAAAATTCAGCATTTGTAAACAATATAATGATAAACCCTGTATAATGTTTCGTTCGTTAAAAATACTTTCAATATTTTAATTTTTATTTAAAAAAACTTTGCTAATTAATGTATAGCCATTGTTCACTTAATTCAGAAAATCACAGAATTATTATTATTCTATAATATTATAAATCGATTGACGCTATATATTCTGTAATTTTTCTTTACATACTATTCTTTATTATTCATAAATTCATTTAATGTTTTAAATACAATAATTTTAAGTGATTATATGTCTTAAGGTGAATTCTCATGCTTTCGATATCCGACGATCCAATGGTCCGAAAGCTTTTATTGGTCAAAATTGTTTGGCGCCAGTATTCATCCGAATTTTATGTCATTCCATCCGACGCGACGTCGGACAAAGTTAAAATAAACTTAACTTTTTCCGATGTCCTGTGAATTTTGACCTCACTTTTCTATTAAATGTAATTTTTTTTTAATTTGTTTTTATGATTTTCCAGCAGGCTTTGTTATAATATTTTCGCATTTTATTAATAATTTTAGGTACAGTAGTTTATAATAATCGCTAATCAATAATAATTATCCTCATATAAACCAAAACTATATTCCTAATTCATTAGGATTCTTATTTTTAACAATAAACAGAAAACAAAAAGTCCTAACACTGGAACCTGTGGTGGAAGATAGATCAAAATACAAGAGTAACCACACTACACCACAACTTGTTACGTTCTGGACGCGCGTTTCGCTAACCAAGTTAGCATCATCAGCAGATGATATAAACTAAAGTAACGTATCCTAACTGAGACTATTTATAGGTAAATGTGGTCACACTTGGTTGCACCCGACTGCACCGTTGTCAAGTAAACAATAGAGGGGACTATAGGGAATAGGCCCTCTGTCTTTATTTAGTGCTGTCTTACCACATTTAACTATTTCTATACTCTCAAATGCATCCAATAATCTATTATTAGATACATTTTTAATCAACTTAAGATTATTTATTCCTATTCGGTGATTGTTTTCCAAAGCATGTTGGGCAACGCTTGACTTTTCTGTTCTTCCGTATCTTAAATGTGCCATGTGTTCTTTAAAACGAATGTTTATGGAGCGTTTAGTTTGCCCAACATATTTTAGATCACAGTCATTACAGCTAATTTCATAGATGCCACTCCTCTCCCTCAAGTCGACTTTGTCTTTGGGGTTTCCAAGGAGATTTTTCAAACTATTCTCCGTTTTGTAGGCTACTCTAAAACCTACGTTTTTAAATACTTTTTCTAGACCTCTCGTATATCTGGGATCATATGGGATTACTATGAATTTATTGGAAGCCTCAGGTATTTGAAGAGAAGTGGCATCTTTTAACATTTTCTTATGCTTATGTCTATTTACTAGTTTATGTACAAAATTATCATTATATCCATTACTTTTAGCTATATTTTTAATCCGATTCATTTAATTGTTAAAACGTTCTTTACTTAGTGGAAAATTAACTAACCTGTGAGTTAAGAAATGGAATACTGCCATTTTGTGTTGACGGCAATGAAATGAGTCGGATGTTATATATCTATCAGTATTAGTAAATTTCCTATAAATATCAAATTCTAATTTATCGTTATTTCTAATAACTAACGTGTCGAGAAAAGGTAATTGCCCATTGTTCTCCTTTTCGTACGTAAAATTAATGGAAGGATGTTTATTGTTTAATGTTTCTAAGAAAGTGTCCAAATTTTCTGTTTTAGTATCAAAAATAGCAAATATATCGTCTACGTATCTATACCACACCCTTGGGAAATACTTGAGTTCATTTTTGAATTGGGTTTCTAATCTGCCCATAAACAAATTTGCAAGGAACGGAGATAAGCAATTGCCCATCGCAGTTCCCTCTAGTTGTTTATAATATTTATTGTTGTACTGAAAAAAATTTTGATTCATACATAATTTTGTGAGAAGTAAATACTCATCAATAATTTCTTTCTTCAAATTATTGATTTCAAGCAGTTCCTTTAGGTACTCTAAAGCTAGTGGTATGGGTACACTAGGAAACAATGAGCTTACATCAAAAGATATTAAAATTTCACCTTCTTTTAAGTGAACATTCTTAATTTTATTTAAGAATTCTAACGAGTTAATAACCTCAAAGTTATCATACGAGATATTTAATTTGCCGAATTCTTCTACTAACCATTTTGAAATATTGTACGTTGGTGATCCAACGGCTGAAACAATAGGTATCATGGACTTCCCAGGTTTATGAATTTTGGGAAGGCAATACAGTTTAGATAACTGTGGGTTACTATGTGTTAGTTTGAATTTTAGTTTATCGGACACAAGGTTTTTACACTGTTTTAAAGTACTTTTTACTTCTGTTATCATTTTTGATAACGGGTTTTTCTCAATTAGATCATAAGGACCAGTTTGAATCAAGTTGTCTACTCTTTCAAAATAATCTGTTTTGTCTAGTATAACAACCTTATTTCCTTTGTCAGCTTTTAAATAAAAACATTCCTTCTTCTTCAGTCCCTGGTAACTTCAGTGTTTTTACGAGAAACATATTTTGACTTGTTGTTAACAACGTTTTTTGAGATTTGATTTCTGCAAGCCTCTCTAATGAATCCCTTAGTTGACTCTGGCACGTATTGAATGGAACTTTCGATATTCCCTATAATAGTTGGTAAACTATTTTTTACTGGAGGCTCTGCAAAATTCAAACCTTTATTCAAAAGGGCGATTTCTCTATTATCAAAAGACTGAGAAGAAAGATTTTCTACAATGTTCTCGACTTCCGAAGAAATTTGTTTTTGTGGTTTCAACTTTCTCAGTTTGTTTTTAAGTGAACACATTTTCTTCAAAAATTTGGCATCGATAATTACGAACATTTTTCTTTGGAAATCTAACCACTGTTCAAATTCTAAATTACTAAGCTTATAAGTGACTTTTTTAAATAATCCCTATGCTTCAATTTCAAGCATACTTCGTTTGCTATACAGATTTTTAATTTCTAAATCTAGCCACTTTTGTTTGGCAAAAGATTCAACCTTCCCAGTAACGGGTGATTGTTTAGGGATCTTGACTGAAATGAATTTAGGGAAAACTGAAAAAGACTTGCATGATTTTAGAAACCAAATATCTGCTGCTATTAACCTGATCTTAGTACAGTACTTACAATAAAGGTTTTGTTCCGTTGACCGTGAAGCCATGTTAAGTCCTAACACTGGAACCTGTGGTGGAAGATAGATCAAAATACAAGAGTTCTAACCACACTACACCACAACTTGTTACGTTCTGGACGCGCGTTTCGCTAACCAAGTTAGCATCATCAGCAGATGATATAAACTAAAGTAACGTATCCTAACTGAGACTATTTATAGGTAAATGTGGTCACACTTGGTTGCACCCGACTGCACCGTTGTCAAGTAAACAATAGAGGGGACTATAGGGAATAGGCCCTCTGTCTTTATTTAGTGCTGTCTTACCACATTTAACTATTTCTATACTCTCAAATGCATCCAATAATCTATTATTAGATACATTTTTAATCAACTTAAGATTATTTTCCCATATGATCCCAGATATACGAGAGGTCTAGAAAAAGTATTTAAAAACGTAGGTTTTGGAGTAGCCTACAAAACGGAGAATAGTTTGAAAAATCTCCTTGGAAACCCCAAAGACAAAGTCGACTTGAGGGAGAGGAGTGGCATCTATGAAATTAGCTGTAATGACTGTGATCTAAAATATGTTGGGCAAACTAAACGCTTCATAAACATTCGTTTTAAAGAACACATGGCACATTTAAGATACGGAAGAACAGAAAAGTCAAGCGTTGCCCAACATGCTTTGGAAAACAATCACCGAATAGGAATAAATAATCTTAAGTTGATTAAAAATATATCTAATAATAGATTATTGGATGCATTTGAGAGTATAGAAATAGTGAAATGTGGTAAGACAGCACTAAATAAAGACAGAGGGCCTATTCCCTATAGTCCCCTCTATTGTTTACTTGACAACCGTGCAGTCGGGTGCAACCAAGTGTGACCACATTTACCTATAAATAGTCTCAGTTAGGATACGTTACTTTAGTTTATATCATCTGCTGATGATCCTAACTAGGTTAGCGAAACGCGCGTCCAGAACGTAACAAGTTGTGGTGTAGTGTGGTTAGAACTCTTGTATTTTGATGAGAAAACAAAAAATAAGTAAAACGATTTTGGGTACGCGAATATTTAAAAATTAACGATAAACTATAAGAATAAATAGAACTATAGACAACGTTCAAAACTTAGGTTAGTTGTTTACGTTTTTTTTCTAATGTCAATAATATCATATTTGAACTGTCATTTCGGTCCGAAAATCGGACGAATGTGAATTAACATATTCTTGCCAACTTTTTAGACATCGGAAATCGGATGCATGAGAATCCACCTATCCAATCTACAAGAAGCTATTAGGTCAAATCTTAAACTTTGATCCCTTGTATGTAGAACACACACGGTGCGTTTGACGATCATTTAAAAAAAAATCATGTAAATTGATGCAGAAAAATCTGGCTTGATGTCTTAAACATATAGATACTTGATTTTTGTGCAGAATTTGAGGTAAATTGGATAAGCAGGTTCTTAGTAATATTTTTTTAACATTTCACTGGGCCGCCATTTTGTTTAGTCATATTGAATTTTTACCAAAATGTTACCAGGTCATCCTCATATGCCCCTTAATTTTTGCCCAAAATTTGAAGTTTAGTAATTTTTTAGTTATGCCGCGACCAGACAGAATTGAGAAAACATACTTTTCGGCATTTAGGGCCCTTGAAACGTAAAGATCTGGAAAAATCTCGGAGGGTGATTTTTTTTCACGATTACTTGCCTTTGTGAGAGAGCTAATAAGCGAGATATCGGCCTGTGTCCATTTTTATGTGGGCTACCCAGTATACGGTATGAATGAACATAAAATTTTCTACAAATGATTTCATAAAAAATACTATAATTAAAAATATTGTAAATTTATGGGAAAAGTAAGTTAAACAATCAATAAAAGGCAAAAAAGTTACTTTTATTTTAGGAAAAATTCAGCTATTATTACTTTGTATGGTAAAGGGTGTTTTTATTTCCATAGATTCGATTAAAAAACCAAAGCGAAAAGTTTTATTAAGAATGGCTATTTTTCCCACAAAAAAAACATGCAAACAATAATAATATATAAGAATAGCCTCTTAGAAACAGACAAAATTTATACCAGATAAATACAAAATTATCGTTGAAAAACCTCACGTTTATGAACATATTGATAAAAACTAATACATGCATTAGAAGTTGTTTATTTGTACTACTTATGAACAAAAACAGTTTGGCCCGGACTTCCATACCTCGAACATTAAGTCGGTATCCAAAATCACGAAATTATTTTTTTCTTAAACGGCCAAATATGAATTTCACAAAGTTGACAACTAATTTTAAATAGTATGTGTGTGTTTTCGTTTCAAAACTATATTTGTTACCGGATTTTATTTTTTGTTGTGACTGTGTCAGTAAAGAAAACTTGATGTATTCTAATACCGACAATCTGAGTGACTGTTTCTGTTCGAACAACAATCATATCGGCGAAAGGATATCCAATAGTTCTGTCATGTTTAGATCGTCCGAAACCTCGCACGGTGAATCAAGTAGAAATAGTCAGGAATTTAATAAAGATCAGGAGGAATCTGAAATAAAAAGAGGTTGGTACAGACAGTTATCATGAAAAAAAAAACTGTTAATTGGCTTTTACTTGGAACTTTTCCACGTAACGGACCTTACCATATATATAACATAGCTGATATAGGCATATAGTTATTTGGTAATAACTTTATACACATTATACAGGGTGTTTTTTAATTTGTCCTAAATTATTTTAGGATTAACAGGCCTTCGTTTTCGAGTAAAGGGTGTCAGAATTTATTTTTTTTTATTCAGACCTCAGACATTTCTAGAGATAAATCATTCAAATTTGACACACAAAAATATACTAGGTTTTATTTTTTTCTACCTTTTACCCTTCGCGAATTTTTTATTGCGACGTTACTGGCTGTTTTTATTAATGGCTAAGGCCCTACACATTTAAAATTAAATGTTATTTTTTTCTGTTTTTATTTTGATTGCTAAAAAAGCAAGATGAAAGTTTTTTGGTTTATTTTAGGGTTAAAATTCAGATAAACATGCGTTCGAAAGGCCTTAGTTTTTGAGATACATTTAAAATTTAATGTTATTTTTCCTGTTTTTATTTTTATTGCTAAAAACCCAGGATGTAATTTTTTGGTTCAATATTCACATAAACATGCGATCGAAAGGCCTTAATTTTTGAGAAACGGGGTGCTTAGGTTTCAAATTACTACCAATATTTTACCAGTTTTCACTTATGCCAAACTAGATTTTTGGATATATGTAATTTAAAATAAATTCAGTAGGTAGTTTTTACATTGACACACACCGCTATTTTGTTTATTCCTATATCACCTTTAATTTCTCTGCAAAATTTAAAGTCAACTGAATAAGAGTTTTTTCGTTGATTTTTTAAAAAATTCATTTAGCCGGCATTTTGTTTCACCATCTTGAATTCGTACCATAACTTTACTTTAATTTGAATTTAATCTAATTAATAGTAGTAGTTTTTTTCAGGATGATTTTTTAAGTATTTTATTAGGCCGTCATTTTGTACTACTATCTTGGATTAATTCCAAGGCTCTTGTAAAGAATCTTACCCAGGGAATTTGACAAATTTAAAATATACATTTGAAAGATTACCGTTTTTTAATAATTCCTATACACAAAAAATTATGGATGAACCACTTTTTCAAATTATATCCAAAAAATTAAGGTTTCGGAAGGTTGCACTGAACTTGTTTTTGGCGTATCGCTAAAAACATATTTTTCACAAACTTATTTTATGAACTACGTAAAAGATTGATTATATTATAATGCTCTATAACACAAAAATTATTATTTCTAACTAAAAGTTAGAAGTAATAATAATATTAGACATTATTAAACGTTTTTCAACATAATTACAACTGCTAAATAAAGAGAGAGCGAGAGTGCCGCCCGTTGGATAAAAATCCAGTGTGCTGGGGATGCTACGCTGCCAAGTTTATTTTATATATGACCTATATAAATTATATAAGAAAAACATTGTAGATCGATACCAGCAGGAGCGCGAAGGCACTAGGTGGATTGGTACCGGGTTAGCACCAGGTTAGGCACCGTAGGCATCATCGTTAAAGCCCTAAAAGGCGAACAACGACGCTAGGCATCACTGACGAAAGTCTAACATTTGGCATCCCCAAGGGGCCGATGTCGAATGTTAGACTTCCGCCAGTGATGCACCCTCCTGTTGATTAGTGTTGACCGCACTAGGTAGATTGGTACTGGGTTAGCACCGGGTTAGGCGCCGCAGGCATCATCATTAAAGCCCTAATATAAAAGGCGAACGACAGCGAAGTGCATCACTGGTAGAAATCTAACATTCTGCATCGGCACAGTGGACCAAATGCGTTACTGTCGGGAGACAAACATGAAAAATTTAAACTCTACAATCATGTAAGTTTGGCAGCAATATAAGATAGCCTTTCTTCAAATTGTCATATTAAGGAATATGGCGCATTGGAAAGCAGTGCAAATATCGAATTTCTTTTTGGTTTTTTTTTTTAATAAGAAAAGTGGTTCATCCATTTCTTTTATTTTCTTAAAACAGTTAAATGAGGGTAAACTTTCTATTTTATATTCAAAAATTCTCAAATTCCGTGGGTTTAATTGTTTACAAAACCCTAATTCCAAGATGTAATTAGTTTTTTAGTAATAATTTTTTTAACAATTCACTAGGCAATCATCTTGTTCGGGCATATTCGATTTTTACCAATTTTTCCCATATGACCCTTAATTTCTGGCTAAACTCTGAAGTCAATCTGGTAAGTAGTTTTTAAGCTATACCACGAACTGATAGACAGAAAGACCGACAGACGGACCGACGGAATTGATAAAGCATATTTTTTGGCATCTAGGGACGCTAAATCGTTAAGATAAGGACATTCTAAGAGGGTGATTTTTTCACGATTACAAACATTTTATTTGGCCGTCATTTTGTTCCGCTATCTTGAATTAGTACCATAATTTTACTAGCTCATCTCTATACCACAATTAGTTATGGCACACAATTTGAAATCAATTCATTAAATAGTTTTTTCAGGCTGAATTTTTAAATATTTTATTAAGCCGGCATTTCCATTATTCCGCCATCCTGGATTCGTATCAAAATTTTACCAATTGCTTTTACCATAATACTTGATTTTTGTGCAAAATTGGAGGTAAATTGGGAAAGTAGTTTTTAGTAACATTTTTATTTCACCGCCATTTTGTTCCGCCATATTGGATTGGAGTGTCGCGACCAGGAAAAAAGTAACACCCAGTAGTAAACATTGCTTACTCTACTACACATCATCATTTGAACGATATATTTCTAGAAACAAAATTAAAAAAAATAAAATTTTGGCAACCCTGTTTCTCAAAAATGAAGGCCTTGCAGACACATGTTTTTATGAGCTTTTAGTCCTAAAATAAGGCAAAAAATTATGTCCCTCATTTTTAGCGATCAATTAAATAACACTTTGTATAAATATTAATATGTTACTTTTCGTGATCAAAGTAAGTTTTATTACGAGGAAAGTTCTGTTAAAAGGGCTTTACCTATATATAATATGTACCAAAGTACCTAGAACTCACCTTATAATAAAACTCTCGTTTTATTATTAAAAGTGTATACAATTTATACAACATTGCCAAACAAACATGTATATATAAACTGGGTTATCTATGCATGGTTGGATTCGTCAACGTCAAGTCAAAAATTTAGTTTTCTTTATATTTATTTTGTACATAATTTCTACCATTTTTGCTACATTTTCATGTTGTGTTTATCAAGCCGAATGTCACCGTTTTCTGATTAGTTAACAATTTATGACCATACATCTGTGTTGTTCAGACATCTAACAATAATTCCGAAGGAAACAAGTATACATTTTTCATCCCCACAATTTTTTTTTGCCCAGATATAACATACATACGTACATACACATTCATACTTACCACACCTGCTGAAATAAAACCACTGACTCGATACTCCTATACACGATTTCTTAAATTTAGTTTTTGTTTAATGTTAATTTATTTTTACTTTTTTATTATTATTTATTTTTTATAACTTTTTTATCTTTATAACATACTTGATTTTTGTGAAATTTAAAATCAATAAGCAATTTTTTCAGACCTTTTTTTTTAAATTTAAGTAGGCTGCCATTTTTTTAAGCTATCTTGGATTCTTACCAAAATTTGTGCCAGTTCAATCCCATATAAAATAACAAAAAATAAAATAAAACTGAGGCCTTCTGAACACATGTTTATCTCAACCTTTAGTCCTAAAATGAACCAAAAAATTAACTTTTCAAACATTTTTGTTGAACGTCATATTGTTCCACCATATTGGATTCGTACCAAAATTTTACCGTTTCTACTTATGACAACATTTTTCATCCCCACAATTTTTTTTGCCCAGATATAACATACATACGTACATACACATTCATACTTACCACACCTGCTGAAATAAAACCACTGACTCGATACTCCTGTACACGATTTCTTAAATTTTGTTTTTGTTTAATGTTAATTTATTTTTACTTTTTTATTATTATTTATTTTTTATAACTTTTTTATCTTTATATCATACTTGATTTTTGTGAAATTTAAAATCAGTAAGCAATTTTTTCAGACTTTTTTTTTAAATTTAAGTAGGCTGCAATTTTTTTGTTAAGTTATCTTGGATTCTTACCAAAATTTGTGCCAGTTCATTCCTATATAAAATAACAAAAAATAAAATAAAACTGCCTTCTGAACATATGTTTATCTTAACTTTCAGTCCTAAAATGAACCAAAAAATTAACTTTTCAAACATTTTTGTTGAACGCCATTTTGTTCCACCATACTGGATTCGTACCAATATTTTACCGTTTCTACTTATGCCACATTTGATTTTTAGACATAATTTAAAATAAATTAAATAAGTAGTTTTTACAGTGATTTTTTTAAGACCGCTATTTTGAATTCATAGCAGTTTATTCCTATTTTTTGAAAAATTTAAAGACAATTGAATAACAAATTTTGTTACGTTGATTTTTTAAATATTTTATTTGGTCTCCATTTTGTTCCGCCATTTAAAGTTCGTACCACAATTTTACTAGTTTACCTCTGTATCACACTTAATGCTTGCACTATTGAAACTAATCTAATAAGAAGTTTTTTTACTCTGAATGTTTAAATATTTTATTAGCCGCCATCTTTGATTCATACCAAAATGTTACCAGTTTATTTCTATGTAACACTTGATTTTTGTACAAATAGAGGCCCCAGAGTTTTGTCAAATTATTCACACAAGCAGAAGCTCAAAAAAACTTGGTACACTGTATATATGATTATATTTTTATGTCCTTGGTGTCTTTTGGCTAATATAAAGTCCTTTGATGTCCTTTGGTTCAATGGACTGAACTTGACATTTTAATTATAAAAGTGAATCTCGCCCCACCTTTAATAAACAATAAGGGGTATGTCATGACACATTTGGAAGTCTAATAACGAAATATGATAAAATAAATTTCTAGGAATTGATTGATTATTGTTGAATTGATTTCACCAGATCGCCTTATTGGATGTTTACCAACATTACCGGGTCATCCCCATAAGACCTTTAATTTTTGGTCAAAATTTAAAGTCAATCGGGTAAGTAATTTTTTAGCTATGCCACAAACTGACTGACAAACAGACAGACTGACGGAACTGAGAAAACATGATTGTGGGCAACTAGGAACCCTAAAACTTGGACAAAGTTTACTAAGTAAAATATATATTTTATTTAGTAAACTTTGACTTGGAGCTATGTAAAATATTGGGGATTACAAAAAATTTATTTGGCCGCCATTTTATCTGCCATTTTGAATTCGTACCACAATTTCACCAATTTATCTCTATATCACATTTAATTTTATGTGCAACATTTAAAATCAATCTAATTAGTAGTTTTTTCAGGGTGATTATTTTAATATTTTATTTAGCCGCCATTTTGTTTCACCATCCTCGTTTTATATCAAACATTTTTCCAGTTTTCCATTCAGGTAAATTGGATAAGCAGTTTTTTAGTAATACTTTTTTTAACCCTCATGACAATTGATTTTTGACCAGTCTGAAAGTCAATTGGATAAGTATTTTTTTAGCAATCAGAGAGAACGACGGAATTGAGTAAACATGTTTTTTTACTTCCCTCGTAAATGGGAAGTAAAAAATAAGATTTTTTCAGAATTACATCTTCACATTTCAGTGCCCCTAGATGCCGAAAAACATGTTTTCTAAATTCCGTCGGTCTGTTTACGGCAGAGCTAAAAAACTATTTACCCGATTGACTTCAAATGTAACATGTTTCTAAAAATCTATATGGTGAAACAAAATGACGACCTAATGAAATGTGAAAAAAAAATTATTAAATTTAGCAATAACATCAAGTATTATGTTGGAAATTAATTGGTAACATTTTGGTAGGAAAAGAGGAAGGCGTAACAAAATGACGGCTTAAGGGAGAACTGCACGCAAAAAGTGAAAAACCAGCGACAAGGTCTAGTCGAGTTGAAAAGGTACCTACGCATTAAAAAAAACTTCCTGCACGTCCAACTTCAAAAAAATGTGTTATGTATAGGTAATTTAAATTACATTTCGGTTAAAAATGGGTTCAAAAGGGTTCACGCGCTGCAGAAATACAAAGACATGATTACGATTTACCATTTCAAATTTTGCAGTTACGTAGACAAAGGATCAATTTAAGGCGGTAAAGAGCCCTTTTGTGGAAAAAAAATTATATGCGAAGGCATGTGCGTCAAAAAGTGGTCAAAAAATGGTCGAAAATGGACAAATCTACTTTTATTTTATAACTCTAGATTTGATTTTTTCGTACAAATTCGCCTTTAGCGCCCAACTATATATATTTCCCTATTAAAATCACATTGAAGCTAATACATATCTCTTATAGTTTTAACATAATATTGCAGCGGCGGAAAGCTTGCAAATGATCCATATTCCCCCTTAATAAAATATTTAAAAAATCAGCCTGAAAAAAACTGCCAAATGGATTGATTTCAAATTCTGTCGCATAACAAATTGTGGCGTTGGGATCAACTAGTAAAATTGTGGTACTAATTCAAGATGGGTGAACAAAATGGCGGCCAAATAAAATATTCGTAATGGTGAAAAAACCATTTTCTCAGGTTTTACTTATCACCACGTTTTAGCGATCCTTGATGCGAAAACATATACTTTATCAAAATTCCGTCGGTCAGTCTGTCTGTCAGTTCGTGGCATATCTTAAGACCTACCCGATTGACTTCAAATTTTGATAAAAAAAATTAGGGTCATATGGGGATGAGCTGGTAATACTTTGGTAACAATCCAACATGGCGAAACAAAAAGGCAGCCTAGTGAATTAAAAAAAAATTATTTAAACTTATCCAATTTATATCAAATTTTGCGCAAACATCAAAGTATTATGTTCGAATCAACTGGTAAAATTTTGGTAGGAATCCAAAATGGAGGCAACAAAGTGCCAGCTTAATAAAATATTTTAAAATTCAAAAAACTACTTAATGGATTGATTTCAACGAAGGAAATGGGGCCAAATAAAATGTTTGTAATCGTGAAAAAATCACCCACTCAGGTGTTACATATCTTCACATTTTAGCGTCCCTAGATGCCAAAAAATCTGTTTTATCAATTCCGTCGGTCCATTTGTCGGCCTATCTGTCTTTTTTTAGTAAAAAAATTATTTTTTAGTCAAAAATTAAGGGTCATATGGGGATGGTTCATTTGAAGTTAAAGTTTCAAGATCTCATGGTTTAAATCGCCAAAAGGGGTGAAATAACACACCCTTTGCGATATTTTAATGGGTTTTTATAGATGTGACGTTAACAGATTTTAAATGTTCACTGTGTGTCATCATATTTCCTCTTTGGCTTTCCCGTGCTCACCTGACTAAGTGGCACTGATGATGGCGAAAGCCGAAAGCGCTGTGCTACGTTTTTAATTAAATTAAAAAATTGCACGAAATACAAAACTGTCTACATTCCCATTTTACTTCTGCGTGTACACAGCCGTTTCCTATTCTTAATGTTAAGACAGTTATTACTAAAAAAAAAACAATTATCCAATTTTACACAAAAATCAAGTGTTACATAGGAATGAACTGGTAACATTTTGAATGAATCCAAGATAACAAAACAAAATAGCGGTCTAATAAAATATTTAAAAAATCACCCTGAAAATTTAAATTTTTGTGCAAGAATTAAGTGTGATAAACTGGTAAAGTTGTGATACGAATTTAAAATGACGAATTTGTAAGAATTAAATGTGAAAATGGGATAATTTGGTACGATTTCAACAAGGTGTATCAAAATAGCAGTATGCGTCAATGTAAAAACTGCTTATTGAATTTATTTTAAATTATGCCCAAAAGTCAAGTGTGATATAGATAGAAAGAACTGGTAAAATATTGGTACGAATCCAATATGATGGAACAAAATGAAGCCCAATAAAAATGTTTGAAAATACAATATATGTAATACATATACAGGGTGTCCCACGACGAACTGCGGCGATCGATTTCTCAGAAAGTAGGCTTTGGAAAAATTTGAAATCTTGGCAGCTAACTAAAGTCGATGGGGGCAATCCGCGCAAAATATTTTCAAGATAGCGGCACTTCCGGTTATACCGAAAGTAGACGTCAACTTTCTTTTTTTAAATAGAACACCCTGTATATTATCGAATTTTTGGATTCCTCGAAAAATTCTAGGTCTATTTCATGTATAATATCATATACCTAAGTTCAACTGTTTTTGTCATGTAAAAAATGACTTTTGCAGGTCTAGACATAACTATAAATATCTGCTTATCGAAGTCTCTATTATTTATTTGCGGGTGGCTTCCTTGTCCAAAAGGATCCACTTTAGTGGCCTGTGCTGATATTTTTATAATAAATAAATGTAGGAATCAAAAACTGACATTATAAATATACTTTAAAAAATCGTTAAAAGTTACTTTTTTCAAACGGAAAACTCCAATTTTTATAACTTTATCTTATTTAACACTTAAAATAAGGGTTACTTTGTAAAAAGTTGTCTATTCCAAAAATTTGTAGTTTTTGAGTTATTGACGATTTAACATTTTTTATTCTAATAATGCCAGACGGCTTCTAAGTTTTCTTGTTAGTTGGCCATGATAGGGAGGCCTATGTTTTAACAGAATCCTATGCACTGAGTTCCTCGAGATTCCTGATTGTCTTGCCACGTTTCTTAGAAATGTCATTGGACATTCCTCTTATTAATTTTTGCCTTGACGTTTCCAAAATTTTTATAGTTTTCCAACATTTGTTTAACGCTGTTCGGTGACGGTTTCTGTTTATCTGGATATCTATCAGCAAATATCTGGCATGTTCTTGTTAAAACTCTGTTAGATTCCCCATAGATAATAAACAAATTCAAATAATCCTCGTGTGTGTAATTTAATCGCCCCGGCATGATTATTAGTTTAATAATTATTAAAATTACTATAATAAATAAATAATATTTTAGTAGGTAATCGTCAAAGGACAACAAATATTACGTTTTATAGTAACCAATTGGTTTTGTTCTCGCCAGGCCTCCCCGTCATGGCCAACTAACAAGAAAACTTAGAAGCCGTCTGGTATTATTAGAATAAAAAATGTTAAATCGTCAATAACTCACATACACTACATATACAGTCACTCTTATTTTAAGTGTTAAATAAGATAAAATTATAAAAATTGGGGGTTTCCATTTGAAAAAAGTAACTTTTAACGATTTTTTAAAGTATATTTATAATGTCAGTTTTTGATCACCCTATATTTATTTATAGTTATGTCTAGACCTGCAAACGTCATTTTTTACATAAAATTCAAAATATCTCAAAAACAGTTGAACTTAGGTATAGGATATTATATATGAAATATACCTAGAATTTTTCGAGGAATCCAAAAATTCGATTATATACAGGGTGTTCCATTCAAAATAAGAAAGTTGACGTCTACTTCTGGTATAACCGGAAGTGCCGCCATCTTGAAAATATTTTGCGCGAATTGCCCCCATCGACTTTAGTTAGCTGCCAAAATTTCAAATTTTTCTAAAGCCTACTTTCTGAGAAATCGATCGCCGCAGTTCGTCGTGGGACATCCTGTATAATATAAATATGTATTGAACTAAATCGGGTAACACTTCACTATTCCTAACAAATGGAAAAAAATCATAACGAGGGATCGGAACTTCCCTAAAGGGGGTAAAGGAAATTTACCGATTATCTGACATCTAGGGACCCTAAAACTTGAAATCTGTAAAATCCTGGGAGGAAACAAACAAATTTTTTCATGGTTAAATTAAAATTAAATTCCCTTTTTTATCAGGGAAGTAATAACATAAAAATTTTAAATGTGTGGCATCTCTCTAACTAACGTCCAAACGGTTCAAAATATCGAAAGTAAGAAACCAAGGAATAAGAAAACAAAATGGAGAACTTCTTGATCTAGAAAAAAGTAACACCCAGTATATTTTTGTAATGTATATTATAGTCATTTCGTAGATATTGCTTATAGTAGAGTTTATGTCAAATTTGAATGACTTATCTCGAGAAATGTATGAGGTCCATCAAAAAATTAAAATTTTGACTCCCTGTACCTCAAAAACGAAGGCCTTGCGGCCACATAAGGCAAAAAATTACGACATTAATTTTTAGCCACCAATTAAAATACACCCTGTATGCTGCAACTAAGCAAAAATTAAAACATACGTGAAACGTACCGAATTTTTGGTAAATTTGTAGTTGCATCTGATAGAACAAAATAGCCGCCTAATGAAGTGTTTAAACATTCAGTACCAAAAAAAAAACTGCTAATTAACTACAATTAACTTGAAATTTTACACAAAAATCAAGTGTGAAACAGTTTTAAAAATATTCGACCTTAATTAAATATTTAAACTTAAAAATTACTAGCCAAAAGAACCTTTCAGGCCTAGACCAGTAACCTAAAAATTCGTTTGTCCGTTTTCTCTGTCTATAGTTCAGTATTCTGTGATGAGGTACTCTAATTTTTCCAATAAATAACGTCTAAAAATGTCCTGCTGTAAGATTGCATCATTCATTCAAAAGTGTTAGAGACGAGCCTCCAAAATTTATCAAACGTTGATAACAACTTTATTATTCTCAATGGTCGAAATAACTACTATATGGTATTCGTAGAAAAAAAAACAGTATTGACTAATAATTTGATATTTAAAAACAAAATGAAAAAATATTAAAAAGTTCGATATGAGTTATTAATACTAATAAAGAGTAAACATATTTAAAGTGAATGTCCCCCGCTTGGCAACAGTAATATCCACATGTTATCAAAGTGCAATAGAGGGAGACGAAAATAAATGTACTTTAATTAAAAAGTATTTCAAAACACACAGATAAAATTCGATTTGGAAAAATAAAGATTCGATATATTAGTAATTGTTAAACAGTGGGCACCTTGTTAGGATTTCTCAATTTCTCTATAGTCGCGATGTTGACTTCTGAAATACGTTCTGTTTATGTTTCAGAGATCAGGAAGGAGGAAGTGATGGCAATCAGAACGAGATTTCCTAATAAAATACCTGTAAGTATTTACTAAATATAATATTAATATCTCTAAAATTACACACTTCATGTAGACCTTTCTAAGCATTTGACTGTGTAGCTAACAACAGTAAATAATCAAAATGCTTTCTTATTAAATTCGTGTCCAGACCGAAATCCAGACCTAAACCTTCAGAATTTCAATTTGAATCTTTTAAATAGAGAAGTTTCCTCAGTATATATATTATTAACTGATCCTCGTGAGGCTCTCAAGATCATCAAAGGCTTAAAAAAACAAAAGCGCTGTGGGTGATGACGAGATTCCTGTAATGACAGGAAACAAACATTTGTAATGTACTTGAACCTTTCTAAAGCATTTGACTTTGTAGATCATAATTTACTATTAGGTAAATTAAAAATATACGGTATTAGGGGTATTGCTTTATCTTATAAAAACTTATCTATCTGCAAGGACTATGCTGATGACACTACAGTTATATTTGAGAATTCCCTGGACCTATCCTCACTTAAGGTACGAGCTTGATGGGTACTTTTTATCTAATTATCTTCTGAATGTCTCAAAGACTCAATGCATTCTTTTTGAAAATAGAGTAAATAATGATTTCAACATGTTGTACAATGACGAGTTAATATCTTTTTTGGTAGTTGACATAGACAGAAGACTGGACAGGTACTGTTATGCCTTGAACATGTTGGCTGAGAGGGTTGGTCAGAATGCTGCCCTATCTGCCTATCATGCATTTATTGAAAGTATTTATTGATAATAATATTTTAACTCTTACTAGAATGTATGTTTCGGACTGTGTTATGTTTGTTTGAAATAATGGAGATCTTTTTAATATATTTAATGAGATGCACCAATATCCTATCAGAAATGTGACACACCTTCTTCCTGATAAATATAACATTACATATTTACAAAAAATCTCAATTAAAAATATATTTTTAACTGAAAAAACGTATTTTTAAATGTGTTCAGATTATTTGTTGCCTTTAGAATGATAACCAAAAATGTTTTTTTGTCTTTTTCGCAACTGAATAGAGAGAGTTATCGGAGTTATATTTAAACATATTTGTTTCAGGTTATAGTACAAAAATATTGGAAGGACAACCAGCTGCCCCAGTTGGACAAGTCAAAATTTTTAGTACCGCAGGATATTACGATGTCACAATTTCAAACTATAATAAGGTGAGTAGCTTTTTGAGATACGAAAGTTTAAGAGTACCTAATCAAAATCGAACAAAGTATTATGCGCTATGTTTACCTAAGAAGATAGTTTAGAATATAGGCTGCTGCTCCTAAATGTCCCCTACTTTATTTTTGAACCAGTCAAGAAAAAAATTACACTTTCGCATATTTCGATAGCAAACTAAACTTGTATGTTCAATTTTTATTTTTCGCAGTATACACGCAGCAAATGTTGAAAATTGACAACAACCACTTTTTACTTCCGTTTGAATAATACATTCGGCATCTATAGCTAGAACTCAGTATTGAGTGGGAAAAATTATACGTAAAAGAGAAGTATTGTAATCGTGAAAAATTACACTCCGAGAATTTTTCAGATCTTCACGTTTCTGGGTCCCTAGATGCCGAAAAATTAACCCGATTGTAAAAAATAAGTGTCATATGGAGATGACCTGATAATATTTTGTTAAAAATCAATTAGGCGGAACAATGTTAAAAAAATGTGTTACGACTGATTATTTAGGATTAGGATCCAGTAAAAAAGTCTTTTTTTTAATTGTCGACGTTCCACCAATTTAGTGTTGCATCCTCGGGACATATACATTTTATATCCTGCATATTATCAGTCTTTATCTACTCCGTTGCAGATATTTTCCAGATATTAAGTTTCTTAATGATTTTCGTTAACGATCCTCTTGTTGTTAAGTTAGAGTGGTGTATTATTTGGGGTTAGGATCCAGTAAAAATTGTCGACGTTTCGCAACTTTATTGTTGCTTCCTTAGGACACACACACACACACACATATATATGTATGTATATATATATATATATATATATATATATATATATATATATATACATATATATAAAGGGTTAGTAAAAAGAACCGGAAAGCTTAAATATCTTCAAAAGTTGTGCTTGCAAAATTTGGCATTTGAGAGTTTGTGAGCATGCGGAATTGAAAAACGGAATCTGCGCTGTTGCCAGATTTCCAAGTTTTGCGCTACATGTCATTTTCTTTTCTTAAATGGAAAATGGAATGTCCTATTTATTTTTATTGCATTAAATTGGCCATCTCAAGATTAGTGCCATCCTAAATTTTCAAAATTCTATCTCTACTGATGGCTGAGATAACAACCCACCACTTTACTATATATGACCGCATTTATAGTAAAAAGTCCCGGAACGCTTAAATATATAAGTTGTGCTTACATAATTTAACAATTGGGGGTTTCTAGGCATGTGGAATTGAAAAATGGTAACGGCACTGTTGCCAGATTTCCCAGTTTTGCGCTACACGTAGTAATTTTCTGATCTTAACTGTAATGCCCCATTTATTTTACTGAAATCAATGGCTTTTGAGTTATTATGCTGTATTTCTTGTTAAGTGATATTGGCGGCTTTCCAGAAAGAAAAAAAATAAAAGTATAATTACTTCTTAGTCCTGCGAACATCGAAAAAATCAATTATTTCGAACCTACATTACCAGCCGTTCATTCTGGAAGAAGAAAACATAGCTTATTATTACCTAAACGGGTTATTAAATAAAAAATAATTAAACGTAGGTACTAAGTATTAAGTTTTTAATAAAACAGATTGTTTTATTAAAACCTCTGCTGATTTCGTGGAAAAACTCAAGACAATCCAATTGGACCCCAAAGATATTTTGGTCAGTTTCGATGTAGAATCACTTTACACAAATGTTCCTGTCAACGACTCAATTTCCATTATATCAGACAAACTGCATAACAATAATCTTGATAAGAACTTAATAGACCTAGTGGAAGCTTGTCTTACATCTACTTATTTCACTTTTTAAGGAACTTTTTATGAACAAACTTCAGGGGCAGCTATGGGATCTCCTCTATCACCTGTGGTAGCGAATATCTTTATGGAAGCCTTTGAGGATATTGCTCTAACATCCGCTCCACTAAAAGCGAAGCACTGGTTTAGATATGTAGAAGATACGTTTGTTGTTTGGCCTCATGGACAGGATAATTTCCTCATATATCTGGACTACCTTAATCAACAATCATAATATCGAGTTCAGATTGGAAATTGAATCTAATGGAATGATTACCTTTCTAGATGTATGTGTTCGAAGGAAGGAAAATGGTACCTTAGGACATTCTGTGTATAGAAAACCGACGCATACAAATAGATACTTAAACGCAAATTCTCATTACCATCCAGCACAAAAGAAATCGGTCATTAACTCACTAGTATTCAGAGCTATTTCGATTTCTGATCAAAATTCTTTAACATCGGAAACATCGAAACTGGCCGAAGCTCTCAGAGGGAATGGCTATTGCACTGAAGATATTACGCGTTCAATTAAAAGACATAGTAAACCAACTTCGCCAAAGGAGAATGATAAAGAGCCACCATTAGGTAGTGTTGTTCTTCCCTACATACATGGCACTACAGACAAAATAGGGCGATTACTTCGGCGGTCCAACATACGTATAATCTTCAATACACATAAGAAGATTGGACAATGCTTACGATCCCCGAAAGATCTTGTACCTTTCCAAACAGAAGGAGTATATAAAATTCCTTGCTCCTGTGGAGAAGTGTATGTGGGAGAAACAGGACGCTCAATATCAACTAGACTTAACGAACATGAACGATGTATTAAAAAGAAACAAATTGTTCAATCTGCTGTAGCTGAACACCAGCATAACTCTGGCCATTTCATAAATGTAAAGGAAACCAAGGTTCTAGCATCGGTTCCAGGTTTTTATAAACGAAAAGTTAGAGAATCTATTGAAATATTTAAACATACAAAAAATTTCAATAGATACGGGTTACGGTTCGGCGAGCATAAGTCGGGTATAAAAGCCCGCCTGAATCTCTTCGAGCTCATTCAGTGTTCAGATCTCGTGGAGTAAAAATCCCTGAAGATGCCTTGTGCAATCGAAAGCGAAACGTCGGATAGTAATTCCAATTTCACACGGTCTAATCCCAAGAACCATGATTTCTTATACGTAGGTACTTTAAATCTTCACATTATTAATGTATTATTCGTCTTCTGCATTAATTTTTATAAAGCTAAGTAATAAATATAATATAAATTGTGCCGTTTGTAATATTTGTTTCGCCTTTTGCATCGATTTATCATCAGCAAAGCTGTGGATGGGATTGGTAGAAGAAAGCAGATCATTGATGTGCCAGAGGAATAGAGTAGGTGCCAACACTGAACACTGTGGAACGCTTGCTTTGATTTGGTTAATCACTACAGAAATACTTCAGTTGAAAAGAAAACTGTCAAATCAAGTACAAAGTTTTTGGGAGGGAGACCATAGTAAGGAAGATTGTAAAGAAGTGCGCCATGCCAGGCTTGATCAAATGCTTTGAATATGCATGGGGCAATAATTTGGGCCTTTACGTGGAATTCGATAGACTTATTCCAGTTGTGGGTTATGAAGGTATGAAGATTTGCTGTTAATCTTTGGTCGCGACAGTCGCATTATATCGTGTACAAGTTTATACCATTCAAGGTAATTTAAAAGATCATTATTGATATACTTCTCCATTGCCTTACTCATAATTTGGGAGGAGGGAAATGGTGTAGTTAGAGGGAAAAGTTTTGGATCGCTTTTTGGGGATAGGCTGTATACGAGCAGATTTCCAGCTTTTAGGAAAAATGCCCTTGTCATAGGACAGTTGGAATAACCTGGTAAGGATAGGGGCCAATTCAGAAGCAAACTTTTTGGGACTATGGCCGAAATACCATCAAGGCTAAAGGACTTCTTAATATCAAGCGTTTTGAGAATACATCGTACCTTTTTAACCCTGAAGGTAATTCCGTGCATATTGTATGGCAAAGCTGGTACCGATGGAAGGAGGAAGTGGAGAGGAGGGATTAAAGTAGAATTTACGGCGAATCGTTTTGCAAAAAGCTTAGCTTTTGCCTTAGTCGTTGAGAAGTTAGGGATGCAAAGGAGCTGTGGCAGAAGTTTTGATTAATATTTTCTGCAAGCGACCAAAAAGATTGACTCCCATTTTGGCAAAAAAGAAGTTTGCATCTTATGAGTGTATTGAAGACATTTTTGGCGTCGAGAATTATGCGATTGAAAACTTGAACTTGACTTTGAAAACCAAAGTTTATTGTTGTTGGTTGAGAAACAACCATCATTCCAAGGGAAGAAAAGCAGAAGTCCCGCAACCCATCCCATAGAACTTCCTGTTGTATGGGAGAGGAAATAGTAATTAGACCGTGGTCAGAGGAACCCAGAGGAGAGGATGGTTGCGTGCGACGATGCACAGAAAGTAGGTACGTTCTTTGATGAGCTTAATAAAAGAACGGCTGATTGTAAAGATCATAACCATTCTTTATTATAAACCTTAAAAAAGGCAATTCACCTTAGCGCAGAAATAAAATCGAGTTGAGGGAATTGTCGGAAGGAGAGCGATAGATGCGATAAAATGCATTTAGTGGAAGTTTTAAGCACGTTTGACCCACATCGGATTTGTTTGATTTAAGATTGGAGTTGGGAAGTCTTGTAGATTACTTTGAACGTAGATCACCCTGTACATTGGAAGCACGACTAGGATTAATGTATAGCACGGGTACGGGTAAAGATAACTTAGAAATAACTCTTCTAGATTATGGTGGTAATGCATTATCGTACTCGCAGTGTAGTAAGTTGCGTAAGAGCAGTTCGAAATTTTAATTACTATTGTTCTGCATCATTTAATTAACGAGATTAAGCGAACAAAGTCTGAGAAAATAATAATGTTAAATAATTTGTGAAACAGGAAGTCTGGGGCAACAAAAAAATTATGCGTTATCTTTATTAACTTCGATAAGGAGTAAAAATGGATTTGTTGGCGTTAAAAACTTGTTAATCCAACAAAGAAAGTGTTAAGTTTATCAACGGGCAATGTGTGGTCTCCGGCAATTTTATAGAATTTATTTAATTTATATTATTTCTATAAAGAGAACTAGTCGTGTGGTATTATTGGGACATATTCCTAGTTAATTCGAAATGCTAATAAACAGTTTAAGTAAGTCAAGTATACACAAAACTATTATGTGAAACTATATTTTATTGGGAAAAAGAGAATTATATCAATGATAAATGTAATTTTTCATTGTTTATTAAAACATCTGTTTTAAATTAAAGGCAATATATGAAAGAGCAAATTTCAACTGTAAAAAAACTGTTTCAGTAAAAATGTCTGTGGTATATTTAAAAATTGCCCCGATTGACTTCAAATTTAGGTAAAAAAATTAGGGTCATGTGAGTAACATTTGGTAAAAATCCAATATCTCGGAATAAGATATTAAAGAAATTATTACTAAAAACTACTTATCTAATTTACTTTAGGTTTTACTGAAAAATCAAGTGCCATACATAGGAATAAACTGGTAAAATTTTGGTTCGAATCCAAGATGGAGAAACAAAATGGCGGCCTAATAAAATGTAAAGAATAATCAGTCTGAAAACTATATAGTAAAATGGTAGTACAAATTTAAGATGGCGAGACAAAAAAAACAGGATAAAGGAGCTAAAAGACAAAAAGAAAAACAAGAAGAACAAGACAGGCTTGAGAAGATTTTAAATAAATAAGAAACCAAGAGGAAAAAGAAAACAGGAAGAAAAAACCAAGAGTAAAACTGGAAGAAAAGGAATGGTTCTAATCGAACAAGCAAATTGGAGGCAACATGAATTTCATCAAACGCAGGATTGGATTCAAAATGATACTCAAAAAGAACAATATCCCTTGCAAGAAGTCATCGATAATGTCAAGGAAGAAATAGATCATGTCAAAGAAGAAACTGAGGAAAGCATAGACAAAGTGAGAGCTGTTCTTGGAGTTAAAGTAAAACAAGTTAGAGTGGAAGTAAAACAGGTTGACAACAAAGTACAAGATCTTGAAAAAAGTTAGTAAACTGAAAAAGCAAAGATTCACTAGTCCGATAGTAATTTCTGGTAATAAATTCAACTTCCTGGGCTATGTACGTGCGACAGTTTCCCCAAAAAAAATTAAAAAACATCTTCTAAAATGTAATTTTTGAAATAGGAAACCATTAATTTAGTTTATATTAAAAATCCTAAAATATTATCTTAATTATCAAGCCCATAATAAATGCGGCTTTGACTCCGACCGAGCCACAATAGAAATCGAATAGAACCTATGCGGGCCGCTAGCTTCTCTGCGGCCAAGTCTTGTATGCTTGATTTCCTGTGAATCGAGCCAGAAGTTATTGAACTTTCCACCGGCTGTTTGCAATTTTTGCATTTCAGTCGCGTGCTTTAAGTGGGGGCGGAAGCTATCGTTGGAGTAGGTTCTTTGTTTGAACGGCTATCCGTGTGTTGTGTGATACGTACGTCACGTCGTGCATGGTGTCATATGGAAGACAATAATACGGACGTAGATATGCAAATACCGTCAACTTCGGCTGTCGGTAATAACGTTGAAAATGTTGGAGAATTTAGTAAGAAGAGTGTGTGTGTGAATGTGTGGTGTGTGTCTTAATAATAAAGGAATTTTTAACATTAAACTTCGTTGATAAGCTTTAAATAATTTCCAAAGGAAGGGCAAAACCGCCTATGAAAAATTTAACCACAAATATGAAAAACTGTATTAGACATTTTTATCCGGAAAAACAATACGAATAATTTAAATGGCTAACAGGGTGTGAAAATATACGTAAATTATTTTGTTGCCCATGCTTTTTGAAAATGAAAAAGGTCTCTGGAATAAAACTAGTTTTTCCGATTTAAACAATTTCCATAAAGCTGTAAAGACACATTATGTCCAAAGCGCATTTGCAGGCCGTCATAAAACAAAAAGTCTTCGTCAAAACCGGAATTGAATACGCCCTTAATAAATAGTTGGAAACTAGTCACCGCCCACACAACTAGTCAATAAAAATAGGCAAATATTAAGAAGACTTATCGATGTCTCCGACAGCACGAATTGGGATTTAGAGGTCCTGACGAAACAAGGGTTTCTTCAAATAGAGGAAATTTTCAAGATTTACGTAGTTTAATGGCTAAATATGATTGCTTAAAAAATCATTTAGAGCAGTCTAGCGTTTTTTGCGGAACGTCGAATCGAATCCAGAATGATTTAATTTCCGCTCTTACAACCATTATTCTAAAAAGAATTAAGCAGGAGATTGGCGAGGCGCGGTTCATTGCTATTGCTCTGGACGAAACAACTGATATCATTAATTTTAGCCAATTATCTATAGTAATACGCTACATTAAAACAGACGGAAATATTCAAGAGCGATTTTAAGGTTTTAAGAAGGTGTCCGAAAATCGTACAGCAGATGCATTATATACCGTTGTTTATAACGTTACTAAAGACATTAATGGAGAGAAAAAATTAGTTGCTCAAAGCTATGATGGAGCTGTAGTGATGGCAGCACAATTAGGGGGTCTGCAAGCTAAAGTTCGAGAAACTTTCCCAAGTGCTGTGTTTGTCCATTATTTTGCTCATAAATTAAATTTAGTTTTATCCCAGTCCATCAATCACATTAAAGAGTGTAAAGTATTTTTCGTTACTTTAAGTGGCATGGCTGCTTTTTTTTCCAAGTCAACAAAACCTACACAAGCTTTGGACTCCATTGCCCACAAACGATGGCCCAAAGTAGCTCCTACTAGGTGGAACTATAATGGAAGACTTATGTTAACAGTATCTGAAAATCGTGAATCACTGATTGAACTATTTGAGAATATAATGCAAAATAATGAAACGTGGGACTCAGAAGCAATAAATAGTTCGAGGGGGTTTTTGGACTGTTTGAAACGAGATTTTAATTTTAATTATTTGTTGAACATATTTTCAGAAATATTTCCATTCTCGGACAATGTTTTTAATATATTACAAACTAAAACAAATGATATTGCTTTTTGGTTAAAAAAAGGGGATGATTTTTTAAGTCCATGTTAAGCCAAAAAAGAGATGATATTTGACCTAAGCGTCTTCGAACAGACAAGGTGGGAGATGTTCAAACATCATACAGACGCCTCTTTTACGAAATAATCGATCAAATTCAGCAACAAATAAACTATAGATTTAACGGTTTAAATGATTTTAAATTCCTCGAGCTCTGCAATTTTGATGCATTTAAAGGAAAAACTTTTCAAGAAGATGCGTTTAAATCTCTTCTTCTTCATTATGGCTAGTTCTTCGACCGAGTGTTGCGATCTGAACTAAAAGTGATTTACCAAACTGATGACATTGGCGCAAAAAATAACGCTAAGGCACTAATGCAATTTTTAAAAGACAAGGAGCAGGAAGATGCCTATACCGAAGTGCCGAAATTGTGTGAATTAGTATTGACAATACCTGCCACAAGTTCATCAGTAGAACGCAATTTTGCAACACTTTTTCACACAACGTATAAAAAATTTCGTGAGAAATTCAACGGGGCAAGAGAGACTTTCGCATACATCGCTGTTGTCCATTAAAAATAAACTTCTCCAAAATATGTCGGAGCATCGACGTTTTTATGATGACGTCATTGAAGAATTTGCAAAAAATGATCGAAGAATCGAATTACATTACAAATAGGTAAGTTTCTAAAAATTGCTTCCGTTTCTTAAAATGTTACCGCACGCCCCTGGACGACGGAAAAAAGTCATCAACAAAACTATCAGCACTTTGTCCATTCATTACTCAGATTTGGAATGCGAGATCAGTACTGTCAAGAATATACATAACCCATCTTAAACTAGCACACAGAAGCTCAGTGAATGCCTTCAAGAATTTGAGTCCGATATCAGGTGAGGACATGCAAGAATAGATATGGCAGTGTCTGTATTTTTTGAGTGACTTTAAAAATGACCAAATTTAGCAGTAGAGTAGTGACGCAGTTGTTCGAGCTTTAGACTGGAAGCTGTATTCAACATTCCAAAACTAAAAGTTATATTAGTTATAGTAAAAGATCCGAAAACGTGCGGAAGTGTATAAGGAAAGGGTTGAGGCAGTTCTAAGTGAGATACGTTAATCCCCATAAACAGCAAAACCGACAAATAGAATGTTTTCGTTGCCATAAAACTGGTCATATGCAAAGAGATTGCCAAGTAAGATTACCCAGCTCTCCTTCTAAAGAAACAATGTCTAAATCATCACGGAGATCAAGGTAAAATAGCCCTGACTTCAGGCAGAGGAACGACTATTAGCCAGTGTTAAAAGGCAAAGCCTGGCTAAACAGAAGTCCCCAGGATTGTTTCAATTGAAAGCTTGAAGAAACCTTAGAAGCAAGCAAAAAAAGCTACCCTAGAGAAAAGGTAGAAGCAAAACAAAAAGGTAGTACATTTAGATAGACTGATAAAATATTATGGCCAAGAAGCTGGGACTATCAGATATAAAAGAGAGGTAGTGTGAGGCTGTCGGCGATGGCAGGTCAAGAATCACCCATCGTACCATAAACGTTTGTGTGCGTTCAGCTAAAAGTAAGTAAACAAATACGTCATTCGCAAGAAAAATATCGATATATTTGTTATCCAGTGATTAATGCGAAAATGTCGCCCATTACATTATTTGCGTGATTTGCCAGGTTTGTTCAGCGTTTTGGCCATAGACAAAGTAATACAAATCTTTGTTTCTCTATGGTCTTATTAGGACTAGGCAAAAAACAAGATTTGCAATAAATTTACAGGAAAATGTCACTAGCGGCGTCCAGATTTGTTCCCACTACTTTAACATCTTGCACTCTTCTTGATGTCAAACACAGCCTTTATATATGTAACAGATTTTTTTTTTCATTTCTTAAATGTGCATCAAGATTTGTGATGTTTCCAGAATTTTTAGGATTTTTGAGCAAAGCTGGGGCGAGGTTTAAAAAAAGTAAATAGTCTAGGCGTGAGGTCGTGTGTTTTGATCAAACCGGGCTCTTTCGTGATTTTTAGTTATAAAAATTATAAAGTATATTGTTCTCTACTAAAAATTAGGTAATCGATTATTTTGTTTTCAGTAAAAACATAGTAAAGTAATATACGTATTTTATTTCCTCCTTTCAGAAGACTATATATTATACCTAATTTACTACAAGCTAAACAAACATGGATTTAGCAAATTAAAAGAGATTTATTTTAAACAAATTTTAAGCTTAGGTTTTTATTCTTACTTTTTATTTAAAAATATATGGAAATGTCTTAGTTTTCTCAAAAGTCGGCTTTAAACATCAAAATTTAATTATTGTTTTGAAATTTTCACAGATTTCCAACAACTTTATATATTTTTCTGTAAATTTCAGACATTTTCGTGGACAATTCAATGAAAAATTTCCCCGACTTACTATTCCCGGAAATGATGCCATGTCAAAGTATCACCATTCACGTCATTTATTCCATTTGTTCTCGTTGCGATATATTTTTTAATATATGGATATATTAGCCGATATATCGCGACAAAATATTGATATAAATATATCGATATATCGTTGACATTCCTAGGTGTCGTCCCTTTAGAGTTAGTCTTATATCAGATTCGCTCTAAAGTCTATTAGTTGTGTAGTATTGAGTATTTAATAAACTTAGTGTGTAAAGAAAATGTTTGTTAAAATTGTTTATTTCCAATAAAATTTGTTACAGATCTGAGAAAGGCTCATACTAACACAATACTCTTCGTATTGCCAAAATATTTGCTTGAGATATCCACTAAAAACTTTGATTTTCCGTTTCATCTCTATAGATTAGATTTTTATTTGCAAAAAAATGTGATTATTACACATTTGTTGGTGGACATGGGTACAATTTTACGATTTATTATACATTTGGTCTTCTGAAACAGGGACGAATAATTTATTAAAATTGTATACTGTTTTAAATAAAGGAAATAAGTATGTCACTAGAACTAAATAGCTGCCTACAGGTAATGTAATTTTCTATTTCATTCTATATATTTAACTCTTCCATGTGGTTAATTTCATCAATAATAATGATATTATGTAAACATTACTGCCTGTAAATATTATTGCACTATTGTTGCCATAAATAGTCTGTTCTTTGTGCGTGTATGAGATAGTAAATAAGACATTATCAAAGAAAAAAAAAAGTTCTGCATTAAGAGAAAAAATGATACTTCATAATCTTACACTTAATCAGAAGGTTAATTTGTACGAGGCACAGAGATATTTATAAACAAGATAACTCCCTAATATGCCGAAATTTTATCTTTATTCGGACAGTTGCAAATAGCATACAATGTAACCCAGCCCAACTTAATCTGTATTTTTGTGCAGGTTCGAGTTAATCTCTCTCTGCACTTTGGTCGTTATTATTTAGCAGGTCATACACCACACTGGTTTTGTTTTCGATAACTATAATGATTTTATCTACTTGATATTGTTTATATAAATAACTAAGTCATACAAAGGACAAATACTAATTTATATATATGTATAATTCAATTTAATTAAACTTTTTGTTTCAACTTATAAGAGTTTTCTTTTCTTGTACAAGATCTGGCAATAGGATTGAAGGATTATACAAAGAATATATTTGGACTTATTGTTACTTATACTAAAAGTACAATGGGCTCGTTCAGTATATGTTTTTTATTACAAATTCTAACGAAGGTTTTCATATTTTATAATTATTTAATATTT
Source organism: Kuschelorhynchus macadamiae (assembly GCA_030620095.1). Taxonomy (NCBI): domain Eukaryota; kingdom Metazoa; phylum Arthropoda; class Insecta; order Coleoptera; family Curculionidae; genus Kuschelorhynchus; species Kuschelorhynchus macadamiae. The sequence goes on from JAUTXW010002316.1 coordinate 344,488, forward strand.
AAATAAATTATCAAACACCGAGCGCCTGAGAATGGTGTGACGTCATAGAATCCGGGCAGTCGGCCTCGGCTGGCTGTTGCTATGCTATTCGCGTGGTTTTCTTTTAGTTCGACATAGCTCTGATTTTTTTTGTGGTGGATCTAATATATATTTAATTGTTTTTTGGTATTTTTAAAGAATAATTAGTGTCGTCATGGAAATTAAACAAGGATAATTATAAATACTGCATAGTTCCGAGTTGTAAAAACAGGACTGTTACTATCCCTGATAAACTATTTATTACTTTGATAAGAAATGTAAGGGCAAGAAAGCTGTGGCAGCAAGCTATGCGGAGGACAGAATTTGTAAGCGATAAGTCAACAAAATACTGTGGTGAGGATTTAAATATTTACTTAACTCTGAAAAGTCTTGAAAAGAATAATAGTTATTCGGTTAGAGAAGAAAGCTAATTGGCTGAAATTTTCAGGAAATACAATATTATTTTTCAGTGACAATGCTGCCTAAGGCTACCATTAGCTTGTGTTTTTTCTAGCATTATTTTTTTATTGTTGTTCTTATCTATACTAATATTCACTCACTTATTCATCAAGATACTCTTTCGAATAAGGTTCAGAAATGTGCAAAACATAATAGATTGTTTTGAAATTTCCATCCAAAAGTTAAAAAATCCTATATTGCAATCATTTTCTTGGTCTTGGTTGTCTATTTGGCACAAATGAAAAATTCGCAGCAAGAAGTAAAACAGTCTAAAAGAATTTTTCGTCTCCGAATTCATGCTGAGATATATATATATATATATATATATATATATATATATATATATATATATCGTCTCCGAATTCATGCTGAGATATATATATATATATATATATATATATATATATATATATATATATATATATATATACCGGGTGTAAACGAGATCACTTTCGGTCTGCCATTTCTTTATTTATTAGCTGATTATTTTGAAACTGGCCCGAGGTGTTAAACTACCAAAATGCCATTTTATGACGATTACTTCAGATTTTTGTGACTTCCGGTTTGACCGGAAATGACCCTAACTTTCGATTTTTAAATGAGACACTATGTATTTTTCAATATTTCGAATTTATGGATCATTTTACGTCCGATAGTACTAGTTTTGTTGCGATTTTGGTAACGAAAAACAATTTATCACGATATTTAATTTTTAGTCTAGAGGGCCATGACCAACTCAGAATCATTCTAGTGAATGTGTAGATTGTTAGAAAAATACCTTCCTATTTTTTTCACTACTTTCTTGCTTTTCAGAAATGTTTTAAGCCGGAAAAATCAATTTTTGGTTAATAACTTAGTTATGTCAAATAAAACTACCCCATTTTCTAATCACGGTTAAATGGAGTTTTTCAAAACGCATAGAATGACATAACACAATCATACACGTTGTTTGAGTTTTTTTGTAATTTATTTATTTTTGTCTCCAATAACCATAAAGGACATTGCTTAACATACACCCACCTAAGTATGCCATTACAAAATAGATAAAAAAATTTTTGTTAATGTTTATTTATGACCTAAACTACCCTAAAACTAGTTTTTAACCATAAAATATTTTTAACTAACCACCAATAAGATTTTCAAAATGTCCTCCCTGAGCAGCTCTATATTGCCTAATACGGAACACATTTTCTTCTACAACATTTTGTAGCATTCGCGGAGTAATGCTTTGAAATGCTTCTCGTAGTCTATGTTCCAATACTTCAAGTGGTGCTGTTGGTGTCTGATATACACGATTTTTTGTGTACCCCCATAAAAAAAAGTCCAGGAGTGAGGTCTGGCGATCTTGGTGGCCACTGGATCGCTCCATTTGTGGCTATATATCGCTGTCCAAATCTTTGCTCCAAATAAGCAATCACAACTCGGGCATTATGGAGTGGAGCCCCATCTTGTTGGAAGTAAATGTCCCGATTTAAAGCCAATGGAATGTCTTCTAAAAACCCCTCAATTTCGTTTTGCAAAAACTGTAGGTATCTCTTTCCTGTTAAAGGTCCTTGAAAGAAAATTGGTCCAATTATCCTGGTTCCCAATATCCCAGCCCAAACATTTATTCCGAATCTTTCTTGAAAATTTCCAACATTTAATCTATGCTCATTTTACATAGACCAATATCTTGTATTTTGTCGATTGAACATACCATTTTTTTTTTGTAAATCTTAACTCATCTGTGTATAATATCGTTAATGAAAAATTATTTGGGCCATTATTTTCCAAAAACCAATTAGCGTATTGAAACCTTCCTTCGAAAACACCCTCGTACATTTGTACTTGAAGGAGCAATACTTTTTTTAATATTTTCCAAACTGATTGGTGACTAATGTTTAGTTCTTGAGAAATTTCTCTGGTTGAAGCTGTTCAATTTTGTTCCACAAAACCTAATATATTTATTTCTGTCTCATCGGCAAAAATAAATCTATTTCTTTGTTCATCAGGAACTTCTCTCATTGTTCTAACTAAATAATTAATGTACTGCCTTGACGGATGGCGATGTCGATCAGGATATTCCATTCGATACACACGTACAGCTTCATAGGCACTTTTGCCGCACTGACCGTATATTATTAAAATACTGACTTGCTCACTTCTACTGAATAACATTTTTATTTAAAAGTCACGAAAGAAAAATTACTAGTTATAAAACAAGCACAATAAAATTCGGATGTCAAATAATAAACAGTCAAAACAAAAAATGTTCTTTTTTCCATGGCCTGCTTGGTAGTTTCATGTTTTGCATAGACCATTATCTTGTATCATGTCATTTCTTGTGTTTGGAGTCAAAAATAAATAAATTACAAAAAAACTCAAACAACATGTATGAGTGTGTTATGTCATTCTATGCGTTCTGAAAAACTCCATTTAACCGTACTTAGAAAATAGGGTAGTTGTATTTGACATAACTAAGTTATTAACCAAAAATTGATTTTTCCGACTTAAAACATTTCTGAAAAGCAAGAAGGTAGTGAAAAAAATAAAAAGGTATTTTTCTAACAATCTACACATTCACTAGAATGATTCTGAGTTGGTCATGGCCCTCTAGACTAAAAATTAAATGTCGTGATAAATTCTTTTTCGTTACCAAAATCGCAACAAAACTAGTACTATCGGACGTAAAATGATCCATAAATTCGAAATATTGAAAAATATTTAGAGTGTCTCATTTAAAAATCGAAAGTTAGGGTCATTTCCGGTCAAACCGGAAGGCACAAAAATCTGAAGTAATCGTCATAAAATAGCATTTTGGTAGTTTAACACCTCGGGCCAGTTTCAAAATAATCAGCTAATAAATAAAGAAATGGCAGACCGAAAGTGATCTCGTTTACACCCGGTATATATATATATATATATATATATATATATATATATATATATATATATATATATATATATATATATATATAATTCAGTATTAAGAAGTAAACTTCAGTATCAGTATTTTACGTTTGTTAAATTAACAGCATTTTTATGGTACCCTTTGCAAAACCGTGCAAGTTATAAAGTAACACCACCTTAACTTTTTTACTTTATCGCACATAAGAAACAAAAATACTCCCTTACAGGAAATTTCTCCTAGATTTCGAATCCGCACTAGCATATTTTATAATAATTAAAATATACAGGGTGGAGCGAAAAGTATACGTTTTTTAAATGGAACACCCTGTATCGGAAAGATCAACAAAAGGGCTTTTTTAAAAATACCCTATTTAATACCTTTATCTTTAAGAGTTTTTGAAATATCCGCATTTAAAACAAAAAAGATGTGTTTATTGGTTAATTTACTCCTAACAAAAAAGTAGGCTTTGGAAATCAAAAACAATGACGTATGACGTTTTTGTGTATATCGTTTAGTAAGGATACAGTTATTTAGTGATATTTGGTAGTAAAATGGTATATTCGAGGGAACAGAAACAAGAAATACTTCGTATATTTTTTTAAAATAATCAAAATATAGCCGCAGCCAGACGCGCCTACCAAGAGAGACATTCCAATGAAAATACTCCCACAAGAAAAAGCATTCATTCTCATTTCACAAGATCTGCAAATTTGCAAAGGAAGAGAAGGATAAGTAGAAACTATGACCATGACGAGATCGAACTAGATATCCTTTTGTTATACATAGAAAATTCTAGAAGATCAGTAAGACTAGGATCCCAAGACCTTCTCAAACGTTTTGACCAAAGAGGATTTTCGCGCGAAAGCGTGCGTATGGCTTTAAAGAACCATATTTTTTTAACCGCAACCTGACTGGGGAAGTGTATCATCAATTCTTAAATAACTTTGTTGCCGAATCCGTATATCTACCGGAGAGATACCATCATAGAATAATTTTTCAGCACGATGGCGCGCCCCCCCTCAAGCAACCCTACAAGTGCGAAATTATTTACACGACAATTGTGATGAACGGATCGGGAGGTGTTTTGAATTTGAATTTGTGGTACAGAATAATTCCTTGGCCGGCCAAAACCCCCTACTTGACGCCCATGGATAATTTTCTATGGGGGTATCTTAAAAACCAAATATACCAACATAATTTGGATAATTCCGAAAACATAAAACTTTTTATAAGTCCGGAAGTGGAAATTCTGAAGGGAAAGAACAAACATTTCATAGAAAATGCAATAAAACGAAATGTCCATAGCGATTAATTTCAGTTTACTTTTTTACTTAATTTTATGAATAAAAAATATTTTCGTTGATTATTTCTTTGTTTCTTTGCTATATCTGTAAGTAATAAAAAATCGAATATTTTCAGCTTTAAATGATTATATTTCAAAAACTTTTGAAGATAATGGTATCAAATTGGGTATTTTTGAAAAGCTCTTAATAATCTTTCCAACACCAGTAAAAAATGCAGGGTGTTCCATTTAAAAAAGTATGCTTTTCGCTCCACCCTGTATATATATATTTTTTTTAATCCGAGTGAGGTGAGGTAGTATTTTTGTTTCTTATGTGCAATAAATAGTAAAAAAGTTAAAGGAGGTGTTACTTTATGTTTATAACTTGCCGCCCGGTACTTGTAACAGAGTAGATTACCAAGATACAATTTGTATAGGCCAACGGTCCTCACCTTTGCCAATATGTAATCCGTAACTATCACTGTTCTATGGTAACTATCGATATTATCAGCTACCCATCGTCACTTATCGATAACTATCTTGTGTCGATGACTAATCGATAACTGTCAATATATCGATAAAGGGTCTATCCTTTAGTCACGCAACTCTTAATAATCTTTCCAACACCAGTAAAAAATGCAAGGTGTTCCATTTAAAAAAGTATGCTTTTTGCTCCACCCTATATATATATTTTTTTTTAATCCGAGTGAGGTGAGGTAGTATTTTTGTTTTTTATGTGCAACAAATAGTAAAAGAGTTAAAGGAGGTGTTACTTTATGTTTATAACTTGCCACCCGGTACTTGTAACAGAGTAGATTACCAATATACAATTTGTATAGGCCACCGGTCCTCACCTTTGTCAATATGTAATCCGTAACTATCACTGTTCTATGGTAACTATCGATATTATCAGCTACCCATCGTCACTTATCGATAACTATCTTGTGTCGATGACTAATCGATAACTGTCAATATATCGATAAAGGGTCTATCCTTTAGTCACGCAACTCTTAATAATCTTTCCAACACCAGTAAAAAATGCAAGGTGTTCCATTTAAAAAAGTATGCTTTTTGCTCCACCCTATATATATATATATTTTTTTTTAATCCGAGTGAGGTGAGGTAGTATTTTTGTTTTTTATGTGCAACAAATAGTAAAAGAGTTAAAGGAGGTGTTACTTTATGTTTATAACTTGCCACCCGGTACTTGTAACAGAGTAGATTACCAATATACAATTTGTATAGGCCACCGGTCCTCACCTTTGTCAATATGTAATCCGTAACTATCACTGTTCTATGGTAACTATCGATATTATCAGCTACCCATCGTCACTTATCGATAACTATCTTGTGTCGATGACTAATCGATAACTGTCAATATATCGATAAAGGGTCCATCCTTTAGTCACGCAACGAAGGGTTAATCACAGATCGGCAGATTAGATAAATTTTTTACATCAAATTAAAAGGCCTAACCTGTGCTAATTAAAAAAAGCATTTTTGTCTTTAATAGTGTTTTAAATATCGCAATTGGGTTTTTGGGTGTACCTAACTATCCGTTCAATGGGTTTGCTTACTTAAACGATTTTTATTTATATTTTGATACCTTTTATTACTTCCCTTTTGAAAAAATCACCATCCGAGACTTTTTGCAGATCTTTGCGTTTTAGACTTGCTGGACCCCGAAACACATGTTCTCCCAATTCCTTCAGTCTGTCGTTCTATCTGTACAGGGTGTCCGGATTTGGTTGCAAAAGCGGGGTATCTCGCTTATTTTTAAAGATAGAACCTTGTGGTTTTCACGAACATGAGCTAATTTTTTGTGAAACTCATGAAGCCGTAAACAAAATTTTCATACCCTTCTTCGTTTATGAGATACAGGGAGAAATAGAAAATTTTGCATTTTGGGACCCCCCTCGTATCTCGGTTATCCTTTAACTTAACGCAAAGGGAAAAATTGCTGCTTATGCAGTTTCTTACGCTGGATCCAGTGGCGTAGTCATATTTTTCATTTGAGTTGTTATTTTTTAGATATGACCCAAAGTTATGTTTTTTTAAATGGGATACCCTGTATATTTGTCCAGAAATTGATTTGTCTTTTTAAAAGCTTCTCAAAAATATATAATAGTATGGGTCTATTTTAATAAACAACAACAAAAATCCTAATTTTTATAATTATCATCCCAAATTTTGCAGTAGGCCATGCAAAACAATGCTGCCTTTTATTTAAAGTCGTTAACAATATCTACATCCTAACAATAAATCAAAATAAATATGTAATAAAATCTATTTATCAAAATATGTATTGATAATTTCGCACCAAAAAAGTATCACCTACCTAGATTAACAAGCCTTTCAGCAAAAATCAACTGTCGTATAAGAACTACAGTAACCAAGGAAATCAAAAGAACTGTTCAAACTGATTTCCATTTTGTTCTATGCATGCTTCGCACAATTTTCGTATTCGTTTTAGTGAATTAGGCAAAATAACGAGATGATTTTGTAAATTTTCTCTTATTGCATTTCCTAAATCTTGGACTTTATCATAGTGGTCTTTGTAAATTCTATTTTCCAGATATCCCCATAGAAAGAAATCTAAAATCGACAAATCTGGGGACCTAGGGGGCCATCTTATAGGTCCATTTGTTCCGATCCATTGATTGTTAAAATTATTGTCCAGAAATAATATCGTCATTCCAGAATGGTGTGCAGGAGCACCGTCCTGTTAAAAATAAATTTCGTTAATTTGCGCTAGAGGAACATCGTCAAGTAATTCAGGTATAGCTGCCTCTAAAATTTCTATATAGCGATTGGCTGTTAGATTTCCCTCAAATATATAAAATTTTATATGTGTTCCTAATATGAAGCAGGACACATTTAGACCAAACCTGCCCTGCTGTCTTCTGGAAAATATTTGGTGTTGATTTTCCTGGGACCAGAATCTACTATTGTGCCTATTGAGTATACCAGAATTACTGAAATGTGCTTCGTCTGACAATATAACCTTCCTTTCAAAATCTCTAACCATATCGCATCTTTCTCGAAACCAATTGCAGAAGACTACCCGACGCTCTGCATCTCCTGGCTGTAAGTGCTGCACGAGCCTAAATTTGTATGGGTGGTATTTGTGCTTTTTTAGAATTTCTTGAACTCTAGTTTTTGGAATCCCTATGCTCTTTTCACAGGCCCTACAAGAGTTTGTAGGGTAAGCTTCTGCATTAGCCAAAACCGTAATTTCCTCAGCCTCCCGATTTTCTTTATTATATGTTTTCGTACGAGGTTTGATAAATGATCCGTGATTAAGTAAATTCTTTTTTATCCGATAAAAAGTGGATATATTAGGTTGCCTCCTTTCTGGATATTTAAATAAAAATTAAACAATAGTATTTCAACATACCTAAAAATTAACTATTTACCTGTTAAAACACATCTCAGAAGCCGCTTCAACATTTTCATTACTTAATATAAAACAAGCTAACATATCGTACTTTTCATAATGTTCGAAAGTTTGGTTTTCTTCCATAATAATACAAATATATTTTTACACAATAAATAAATACAAAAAACTAGCGCTATATTTTATATAAGCGTACAAATTTGGGAAATGTCATAATTATAAAAATTAGGATTTTTGTTGTTGTTTATTAAAATAGACCCATACTATTATATATTTTTGAGAAGCTTTTAAAAGGACAAATCAATTTCTGGACAAATATACAGCGTGTCCCATTTAAAAAAAAATAACTTTGGGTCATATCTAAAAAATAACGACTCAAATGAAAAATATGACTACGCCACTGGATCCAGCGTAAAAAACTGCATAAGCAGCAATTTTTCCCTTTGCGTTAAGTTAAAGGATAACCGAGATACGAGGGGGTCCCAAAATGCAAAATTTTCTATTTCGCCCTGTATCTCATAAACGAAGAAGGCTATGAAAATTTTGTTTACGGCTTCATGAGTTTCACAAAAAATTAGCTCAATGTTTTTGAAAACCGCAAGGTTCTATCTTTAAAAATAAGCTAGATACCCCGCTTTTGCAACCAAATCCGGACACCCTGTACGCATAGCTCAAAAACTACTTATCCGACTGACCAATTGACTTCAAATTTTGGTTAAAAATCGAGGGGTGTATGACGATGAAATGGTCTCATTTGGTCAAAATCCAATATTAACAAAACGGCGGTCTAATGAAGCATAAAAAACATCCGCCTAACTAGCACAAAGCAGGCTTTAATGTGATTTTGCCCATATCACCAACCTTGTCACTTACACCCCCTCGCGGAAGTGAGCTCCAACCCCAAAATCTTAAATGGGAACAGGGGTCGAGTGATACTTTATTTTAAAGGCAATCAAATTCTCTTTTCAACGCATCTTATTTTTTCAAATTTGATGCAGCCGTTTTTGAAAAATTAAGGTTAAAGCAATAAAAAGAAAAAAATCGTTGCTAGGGAAAAAAATGATCAAATCCGTTGATTTTTGTATCGAGAAAAAAGTTTTTCATCATTTTAAGCAGGGGTAAGCTGCAACCCTTAAAATATTCAATGGGTTTATAGGTCAAGTGCATACTTCATTTTAAAGGTCATTAAATTCTCTTTTCAAGGCCTAGCAATTATTAAAAATTAAGTAGGTAGTTAAGTAATTAATAAGTCAACACTGTACAATTTTATGTAATGACATTGTTTTTCTGGAAAAAAATAATTCTTTTTGAGCTTAGCTTTGCGGTATGGTTTAGGTGTACAAAGAAAGATGAGACACATGATGTAAATTTTGTTTATTCATTGTTCATGATAATAAGTGCTGAAAGTGTTGTCCTCCTGCATCCATACAACAATAGAGATTTTGTTCAAAACGGTCCCGGACATTATGAAGCATTTCTGGTGTAATAGCCCGACATTCATCAATGCTCTGGTGACGTAAATCATTTAATGACTATGGCTGAGTTTTATAAATCTGAATTTGAAGTGACCCCATAGAAAAAATCTAAGGGGGTTAAGTCAGGTGATCTTGCAGGCCACTACATTGCTCCTCTTCGGCCGATCCACCTACCAGGATACCTCCAAACTTTACCAAAACTTTCTATTATCATTAATAGAGGCGGGTCACCAAGTCGACTCAATCTACACTGACTTATCTAAAGCCTTCGACAGCGTCTGCCATCCGCTCCTGTTGAAGAAACTATCCTATACCTTTCTGAGCGTCGACAATTTGTACAGATTTGTAGCTCTTCATCCCGAGAAATCATTGTGACTTCTGGAGTCCCTCAAGGGTCGCACATTGGACCTGTTCTGTTTCTGCTCTCTGTCAATGACGTTGCATCCTGCTTTGGAATATCCCGCTTCCTCCTATACGCGGTTGACTTAAAATTTTACAATATTGTCAATAGCAGTGCAAATTCACTGCAGTCTGACCTTGACATTTTTGCTTCCTGGTGCACTGACGCCTACTAAAGATTAATGTATCCAAGTGCAAGGCGGTTAGCTTTTATAAATGTGCCAATCCGATTATCTCTATATATAAGGTATACAACGAATCTATTAACACTGTAAATAATATAAATGACCTGGGAATTATTTTCGATCAGAAGTTGTCCTTCCAAGAGCTTCAGAATGTTGGCATTTATCAAACATAATACAAAAATACATTAACGATACCAAAGCAATCATGAGTTTATACAACTGCCTTGTATGCAGCTTCCTCGAGTATTGCTCAGTTATTTGGACTCCGAGTTATAACACCCACAAAATAAGATTGGAAAAGGTCCAAAACCGATTCATCAAGTACCTATTGTTCAAACACCAATTTCCCTACTCAGATCTTCCCTATGAGACCAGACTATTGTTGTGTGGAATGAAGAGTCCGGAAAAGAGACATAATGATGCACTGCTTCTCTTTGTGTATAAACTCATAAACAATTTAATTGATTGCTCTGAACTTTTAGAGTTAATTACATTATTGGTTCCCAATAGACGTACAAGGCAGCAACAATTGTTTTATGAACACCGTACAAACTATGGACTCACTGCTTTTGTTGACAGAATGTTACACAACTACAATCGCCTCTATTCTGACTGTGATATCTTCAGTTCTGGTTTATCGAAGATAAAAGGACAAATTTTTTACAAATAGCTTTAGTTAGATTTCACATATTTTATTATATTTTAACTACACATGTTTATTTCAAATTATACAGACTGATTGTTTTCTTGTTTTCCCTCTTTACTTATATACCATTTGGAATTATCATTTTTTATTTGTATTAAATAAATAAATAAATAGTGTATTAAATAAATAAATTAAATCATTTTTTTTTTCAGAAATCGCATGCGAATGGGTCAAAACCAAGCACTTTACCTTCTGGTGAATGAAAGGTCAATGCTTAGCCTCTCATTAACATTAGGGGAGGTATACACGGAGCATGCAGGGCCCAATGGATTCCTTCATATCACCTACGCTTCTCAAGAAGTTTTTGGTCAACAAGGTGATGTTTTACCCGAAAACCCTGCCACTAGTGAAATGACCGAGAACCAGGATATAATTTTGAAGAATTCTTCTCCTACTTCTACAACCCATACTACAGAAATATGCCTTCAAAATTGTGAAGATTCTCTTGAATCAGTTCTCTCGTGATAATATTTGAGGAGATGGAAAAAAAGACTGTATTTTCAATTTAAGATTTCTTTTCGACTGTTCCTAATTACTTTTGTTATAATATGTGTTTGTTCCTGTCTATGCAGGGTGTTCTTTTAGAGTACTGTGAAAATTTAGGAAATTAATTTTGAACTTGTTTTGTCACTAAATGCAAATTTACCTGGATTTTATCAATTTTTATATGAGTGCATTAAATCTCAATTTGCGATTGTTTTCAAGTAAATGCAACATATTTTTTTCAGTATTATTATACTTAAGGACAGAATGTCATTTAAGGTTATGTGCTCAAAAGGGGATCTTGAAGTTATTGCCTAAATTCTCAAAATGCGCGAAAAAGTCGCTCTGTATGAGTACTTTGGGGTGATATTTGCCATGTAGAAGCATTAAAATACTGATTTTACATCACACGGTTATTTGATATATAAATGATACTTTTTGTTATTGATATAAAATTTAAAGACATTTAAACCTGTATTTAAACTCCCCATAGTGCTCCCTAGAAATTAGTATGTAGGTATAGGACCATCAAATTATTGCATGTATGAAGTTTTAATTATGTAAACAAGTCCGGCTATCAAGGCTGCTATAACTGTAGTTATTTTTTTAATATAATTTGTTGTTTAGAAAAGTATTTTTTCTTATCGTAATTCCTTAGTAAAACATAAATAGCGAGGTTTTGTGGAGTTAATTATACCTCTCGTTTTACTAATTGGTTTTCTGCCAGTTGGTTAAGAAGGTATTCTCAACAGGAATGAAGATGTTTTAATTTTTAGTATAATTTTCGTGTTAACAAAACTTTTACTAACATTTTTTTGTATAAACTGTTTTAAACAACCCTATTTTATTATTTAATATTAAATAAATAAATAAATAAATAATCTTTATTGTATGGAATTGAAACATACATTGCTGATCATTATTAATAACCATCATAAATTAAACTAATAAAAGGAATTACATATAAATTTAAAACTTACAATACAAATTTTGATAACAATTGTTAATAATAAAAGAATAGTAGTAAGTCAATAAAAGGGTAAAAAGCCACTAAAGACTGTGATGCCTATCTGACACAAAACTGATAGTTTTCCTTTTAAATGCAGATAGAGTAAAGCTCTTAAAATCGACAGGAATTTGGTTATAACTATTAGCAGACAAGTATATGAAACATGATTTAAAAATTCAGTGTTATGTTGTGGTATTGTAAACACATCTCTGAAATGAACATTCACCTGGTGTGCTTCACCTCTACGGATCATTCACTCTATCAGATATTCAGGAGTTTTAGAGCAAAGTATTTTATGTATTTGACAACCAAGACGCCTCTGAGACATATTTAGTCAAGATAGGTTGGCTCACCTGGTCTCTACGTGACAAATTCTTTACATAAGATAAGATAAGATAGATAGATAAATTTTATTTGACTACATTTTGATACAAAAAATTTACAATTGTAGCACGTCATTTGTTCAATAAAAAATAAATGGTAAATTACATAACAGTAAAAATAAAAACATGTAGGTTAAACGAACAAACTTAAAACATTTAAGAAAACGAAGAAAGGAGAGGGTGTGCATGTAATCACTCACCGAGTAAAACGCATTTTTTATAAGAAATTTTTTCAAAATTGATTTAAACCTACCTACAATAGAATCCGTAATAGAACGTGGTAAAATATTATATAGAGAAATGTTTAAAGAGTTTTTGTAGGTTTTATCTAGTCTATATCTAGGAGATCTAATTAAATTGGCGGTACGAGTTTTGTAATTATGATATAACTATTATATATATTAAATTGAAAATTCTCTTTATTTTTATGAATTTCCAATAGCTGATAATAAATATACAGTGATGGTACAGTCATAATTTCAAAATTTATAAAGTGTGATTTGCAGTGATCCCGGTAGCCGGCCTTTGCAATTATTCGGACAACCTTCTTCTGTAACCTAAATATAGACAAGGCGTTTGAGGAATTTCCCCATAGGTGAACTCCATATGAAATATGAGAGTGAAACAAAGAGTAATACACAGTTAAAAGTGAAGACCGGCTCACCAAATCTCTCAGTCTCCTCACCACAAACACAGAAGAAGCAAGCTTGGCCTTTAAGCCCAAAATGTGAGAATTCCAGTTAAGCCTATTATCAATTATCAAGCCCGACACTTTAACACTTGTACTAGGTGTATCATTTGTTTTAGTTGAAAAAGTTATTTCCTGGGTTTTATTCATGTTAAGCTTTAAATTATTCTGGGTGAACCAAACATCGACCCTGTCCTTAATTTCAAGCATCTTTGCATCCAAACGCTCCCTTGTGTTCGGCATCAGACATCAGAGAGGTGTCGTCCGCATAGCATACACACATGTCAGGTAACAAATGCAAAAATAAATCATTAATGTATACTATAAACAGTAGGGGCCACAGGACAGAGCCCTGAGGCACCCCACTACCCACACCACGCAAACTAGACATGTCCTCGCCAACAGATACACATTGGGTTCTATCTGTCAAATAAGAGCTCAATAAATCAAGTGGCAATCCCCTAATGCCATACCTAGATAGCTTCAAAAGCAAGAGTTGATGTGAAACACAGTCGAAGGCCTTGCTAAAATCACACAGGGTAAGGCCCATATGCTGCCCCCTTTCAAGACCCTCGACTATACCCTCAACAACCTTAGCGACTGCCTGAACAGTAGAGTGCCCCTCTCGAAATCCAAATTGAGAATCATTCAACATTTTATGGTGTTCAAAGTATTTATTTAATCTTTGTTTTATAATAATTTCAAAGACTTTTCCAACTAGCGGAACAATAAAAATGGGGCGATAATTCTCAGGAGAGTTAACATCGCCTTTTTTAAATAATGGGACAACTCTCGACTTCTTCAGGCAATTTGGAAATTTACCTTGACATATACACATATTGAAGAGATGTGTTAGCGGGCCAACCAAAATTGAGCTGATTTCCTTAAAAATGTTATTACTTAAATTATATATATCAAGACTATTTGATTTTTTTAGATGTATGATGGTATTGCTGACCTCACTTTCCAGTACAGGGAGAAGTACAAAAGAACCAGGCGTCACAGGAATATTATTTATTAACGTTTCCTGAGAGTCAGGATTAATAGAAAGATTTCTAATGATTTCAGATGCAACAGATACAAAAAAAATATTGAAATCATCTGCTGACAAATTACTACTGCTTTGATTAAATTTTTGTTGGTTTTTTTCGTGATTAATTATTTTCCAGAGACATTTACTTTTATTTTCAGATTTTTCAATGTAACTGTCATAACGGACACAGGCATTCTGAATCTTTTGAATTCTATATTTATTTTGATTGGTAAGGAAGGGTCTATACCCAATATCAAGATACCCTGGTATATACCAAAGTAGGCCAAGGAAACCATATTTTCCTTGATAAAATTAGTACATATATTACAATTCGAAATTACACCTGAAAGATATATAAAAACAAATAAAAATTATTGACTTATTTTAGTAGTATATTTTTGCCAAAAAAAACCAATCATTTATGAGATCTGTAATATAACTTCAATGGGACAGCTTTTTCTTTTACAGAATAGGTGGCACCCGCACTGTTATCACATTTGTAAATATATCATTTTTTAAGCTGCTAAAAAAAAACGTTTCAATATTTATATTAACAGAGACTGTTTCAAAAAATCATGGTACTTGGTATTAGACAGTTTCAAAATGAAATAATTTTTCCACGTTTCTCCATCGACTACACGAGGCATCTTCAGGGAATTTTATTTCACGCGATCGGAACACTGAATTTGCTCCGAGAGATTTAGGCTGGCCAAAATAAAAATTATTCATTTTAAATAAATAAATAAATAAATAAGTTCTTTATTTCCAACAGGCCAAAGCCCAATTACAGGAAACTGTATAATATAACTGTAGTAACAAATAAATTATACAATATGTAACAAATAAAAATAAAAGTATCAAAAAAAAAAAGAAAAAATATATCAACAAAAAAAAAATTATGAACTTAAACTAAGTAAAAATGAATATGAATATAAAACTCAAATCAAAAACAAAATAAAATGAAATAAAACAAAACAAGGTAACAATGCAGGCACTCAACCCGGTAACCAAAACCCACAGCCAGACAAGGAGACATAGGGAAGATTAGGGGGGAAAGCCAGAAGCCAAGAGCAAATGCTGAATGATATTGGGCAGATTATCTGAATGGATATCACAGGATTCAGATATAGGACGTGTCACATTGTTTCAAAAACTCTAAATTTCTTATGTACGCGGATGATTTGAAATTCTTTAGCATCGTTAAGCCATCGTATAATACCCTTCAGTTGGACCTAGATAATCTGATGTCGTGGTGCACAAATAGCTACTTAAAGTTAAATGTACAAAAATGCCAAAAGATGACATTTTGTCGAAGCCTGAATCCAACAATCTTGAATTACACAATTGACGGCATTTCTCTTGAATCAGTGACATCATTCAACGATCTTGGTGTACTATTTGACAAAGACCTGTCATTTAACCTACATGTTGATCAGATAGTATCAAAGTCTGAGGTTACTAGGTTTCATCAAAAGAAACACCACCTGTATGAATGATACCAAAGCAATTACATGCCTCTTTAACACTTTGATTCGAAGTATACTTGAATACTGCTCCGTCATATGGTGTCCATCTTATCAATGTCACATTTATAGAGTAGAGAGAGTCCAAGCTAAATTTGCTAAATACCTGTTATTTAAACACCACTTTCCTTATTCGGATGTGCCTCAAGAAACCAGACTTTTGCTTTGTGGTCTTAAACCTCTCGAAATCAGGCGCCGGAACTTCTATTTGTTCTTCCTTCACAAACTGATTAATGGGACTATTGATTGCCCTAAACTGTTGTGTCTTTTAAGGTTTAACGTTCCGGTCAGAGCTCTGAGACACAGACGCCTCTTCTCAGAACAAGTGCACAGAACTAATTTTGGCCAACGAGCTATCATTCACAATATGATAAATACTTACAACAAAAATTTCAACCATATCGATATTTTTTCTTTAAGTCTCAACTCAGTCAAGCGCCAAGTGTCTTAGAGTATCTTGTCACTGTATAAATGTGTGTATGTGCGATTGTTTATTGTTAATTATAGTATACATTATCCAATGTTGTCTTTATATACATATGTTTTTTTTTTGTTTGTATTCAGAATAGCATGTAAGTTCTTGTACCATTTGGAGAATTTACCTTTGTAGTGTACTTACTGTAAAATAAATAAATAAATAAATAAATAAATAAAGTTGCTACACATAATGTGAACAGGGCTTTGGTAGAGAATGTTGGAATGTGCCAGGTCGAGAGCAAACATAGGTTGACGTCTGGCCGCCAATCGCTGTACATGAAGGGGAATTTCTCCCAACAGAAAAGGGCAGTCAATGTTCCCATTAAGTAGACGATATAAGAATGTCACCGACTGAATGTCTCGGCGGAGCTCCAATGGCAACTCCCCAAATCTGGACAACAACAAGCCATGATCGAACCCTCTATCAGGGTAGGCACCATCTTCCTTGAACATATGGTATTTAAAGAATCTCCTCTGAACGGCCTCAACGGAAATTTTATGGCAATTATATATAGAATACCACACGATGGAACCGTAGTCCAACTTGGATCTGACGAGAGAGTAATAGAGCAACCTAAGAGCCAGTGAACTGTTAAAATGCTTACAAGTCCTGTTATAACAAACCCCAATATTCTGGAAGCACTAGATACCATCTGTTCAATGTGAAGAACAAATGTGAGTCTATCATCAAATACGATTCCCAGGCCTCTCACGGTTGTGGATCTGGACAGAATATTGTCGTTTATAGAGTAATTGAAGATAAGTGGTGACTTGAGTCTATGGTAGGACACGACGTGACATTTGGCAACATTTAGGCTGAGCCGATTAGATGAACACCAATCACTAATTATATCAATATTTGACTGCAGTAGAAAGCAATCATTGAAAGTGTCAATGCGATGAAAGATTTTTAGATTATCGGCATAGGCGAGTTTGGAGCAATTTAACACTCGAATCAAATCATCAAATCAAATCAAATCAAAATGTACTTTATTGTCAAGAATATAAATGATTATAAGCATGTTAATTCTAGCAAATAAAATCTAAAATAACAATAAAGAAAGAAAAAAAAACAAATAAAATAACAGCAAACCAGCAATGAGTTAGAACCCATGTTGAAATAAACAAATCATTGCATTCATGGGTGTCAAATTATAAAAATACAAAAAATTTAAAAAAACAGTCAAGGTAAACACACAATAAATAAAAACATAAAAGACACATTAACACATCTACATAGGTTCAATATATGGAAGTTAATAAGTTATATAATTAAAATTAGACATTTAAATAATACGGGAAAATCAGCAGTCAAACCAACCCAAACAAAAAAAAAACAACTGACACCTTTTAAATTAGCCTATCTGCATAAAACTCACCCAGGTTATAATAGACTTTTTTTAGAAGTACGTTCTTTAAAGTTCTTCTGAAAATCCTAAGTGAGCTGGCATTTTTAATGTGAATTGGCAGATGGTTGAATATTTTTTTACCCTCATAGATAAAAGACCTTTTTGTAAATTCCCTAGTTGGTATAGGAAGGGGAAGATGAGAGGCTTGTCTAGTATCGGGTCTAGATGACGGGATTTGAACGTTATTCCTGTTCTTAAATACCAGGGTAGAAATTTCAAATATGAATAGAGAGGTGAGTGTGAGAATTCTCAGTGATTGAAAATGAGGTCTGCACGAATCAGATCCTCCACGAATATATTAAATAGGAGCGGTCCAAGGTTAGAACCCTGCAGAACACCAGATCTCAGTATAAATGACTCAGTCCGAAAACCGTCAATCTTGACAAACTGCCTTCGATTACATAGGTACAACTGCAAGAGTGTAGTGAGGCCTCTAGAAAAGCCGAAGAGATTGCGTGCTTTTTGTAGCAGCTTGTGGTGATCGATCTGATCGAACGCCTTGCTGAAATCTGTATAGATAACATCGACCTGACCTCTGCAGTTACGAGCGATGCAGACATTATGTGAGAAAGAGCACAAATTAGAGATGCATGATCTCTTTGACATGAATCCGTGTTGCTTGGGGGAAATATTGGTTCTAATACTGGAAAAAATGAACTTATGTAAGTTCATCTCAAATATTTTCGAAAAGTTGCAGAGAATAGAAATGGGTCGATGATTTTCGATTAAGGTAGAATCACCTTTTGGACCTCTGTCGTGCTTTTGATTGCATTGATCACAGCATACTGTTAGACAAGCTGTACAGATATGGGATACGGGGGGAATCACTGGAATGGTTTGCTACGTATCTGTCAAATAGGCAGCAATCCGTGGAGCTAAGCGGTTCTCCTGGATCAGTAAGATCAGAGCCAATGAGCTTGACTGTTGGTGTGCCACAGGGTAGTGTCCTCGGACCGCTATTATTCATAATATTTGTTAATGATCTTAACCATATTGCTCTCAATGAAAACACTGAAAAAATTTTGTGCTTTGCTGATGACACAAATATTCTGGTTACAGGCAAGTCTTTTGAAGCAGTTCAAGAAAAAAGTAAAAATATAGTAAATCGCGCCAAAAGCTACTTTAATGAAAATAAGTTGATTCTTAACAATAATAAGACAGAATATATGGTTTTTAGTGGCGGTGTTAGGGAGCTTCCCAACCAGATTATGCTGGAGAATGAGATAGTTCAATTGGGATTCTCTACTAAATTTCTGGGAGTTGTCATAAATCATAAACTGAGCTGGAGTCACCATGTCGTATACCTTTCAGGGAGACTTTCTTCTGTTACATATGCTTTTAGAATTCTATCAAAAAGTGTTAACTCAGATGTCCTTAGGACGGTTTACTTTGCTAATTTCCACTCTTTGGCTAAGTTTGGCATTGTGATATGGGGAGGAACGTCAGATATGGATATAATATTTAGATGTCAAAAGAGAATAATGAGAATTTGGTTCAAGATGGGCTTTAAGGACTCATGCCGTGGTGTATTCCGAGAAAACAAAATTTTGACTATATGTGGTGTATATATATATATGAGTGTATGAAATTTCTCTCTAGCAATCCTGGTACTTTCAATGAGCTGGTTAAGAACCACAGCTACAGCACTAGATCTCTAAATTATAACTACCCTAAACATCGAACAACTTTGTATGAAAAGGGTAGATTGTATAGTAGTATTAAACTATTTAATAGTCTACCATGCAACATTAAATCTATCGTTGATGATAAAAGAAAATTTCTCTATAACTTAAAAGAGCATCTGTGTTTGGTAGAACCTTATTCTATCCCAGAGTTCTTGAACTTTGGAAATTAGTGTGTTGAGTTGTTACTATATTGTAGACTTGATCTCATTGTAGCAACTGCATATTCATATTCATTAAGTGTTTTAATGTTTTGTTTAAGCTAAATATTGTCTGTTTTCTTTTTTTATGTATGTCTTTGTTTATATATTTGTTGATACCATAGCTTGACAATTTTATACAACAGACTACCATTTTTAATGACGTATTTCTCAGATGTATTTTTTTTTTCTCTCTTTGTATTTGTTATGTTTGTAGAAATAAAAGGATTTCTTTCTTTCTTTCTTTCTTTCCTTTTTTAAGGACAGAGTAAACCTGAGCAACCTTCCAGGCATCAGGAAAGACACCAGACCTTAGTATGAGATTAAATATATGGCATAGTGGACTACATAATGCTAGTGAACAGTTCCTCACAATGAAGCTGGAAATCCCGTCAGGGCCAGAAGTGATCCTGTTCTTGAGTCTTTTACTCATTTCGATTACATCATCGGTAGTAATTGACGGGATGTCTACGGAGTCAGAATATGCTATCATAGGAATGTCCTCAATAGGCTGCGGAGATGTTTTATAAACAGTCTGGAAAAACGCAGCGAGGGCTGAAACAACACTGTCCGGACCTGAGTGAGTAGTGTCATTGGAGTCGGTCATAACAGCTGGAATGAGAGAAGTGCATTTTTTTCCATGTATAAAGGACCAGAAGTTGGAGGGATCAGAGGTTATGTTGGATTCAGCGTGGTGAATGAAATCTCTATAGGCTATGTCAGACTTCAACCTAATTGACTTACACAGTGTCCGATAGCTGGGCAGGTAGATGGCGAACTTTCGAACCTTGAACCTACGATAGAACCTCTCCTTCTCGAACACCATATCGATAATTTCTTTCGTAAACCAGGGAGGAAACCTCCTACGTCTACGTACTGTTAATGGTGTACAGGGTGGTCGAAATTGGTCTGTTTTAACAGAGAAAACCTATTTCCTGACTAGATAGAGCAAAACTGACTTAGGTGTCATGGGCTCGATTTCTGAGAAATGTTTAATGGCAAAAACCGCCTGCCGATATTTTCACTGCCAACTGAGATATAGGGCGTTTTTCAATTTTCGGCCATTTTGAAAATTGTCCATAACTTTTTTATTTTGCGGAATATTAACATTCTGCAAAGACATTCTAAAGGCACTTTTTTATGTGCAATCCAGTGGCGTACTCAGATTTTTTCTATAGTTGTCCGTTTTATCATAAATAGGCAAAACTTTTTTTTTTTCAAATGGAAATCATAGTTGGCTATAAATTATAAAAAATGCTCGCGTTTAGCCCTTTTCAGTGATATAAAGTTGTAGGTACTTATTTTCAAAAATAACGAAAATATTAGGTGTTTTTGGTTTACATCGAAGTAGGCTTTGATTTGTGATGACAATATCTCAATTATGTATTGTTAAGATTTATAGTTTGTTAGCAACTTAAACACAACTTTAAATAACACTAGCTAACGTTATTTTAATTATTTATTATTAATTTTTTTTATTTTTTTTTGTTTACAAAGCAAAGTTGAACAAAATTAACAAACTAAACTACTATTTACAGCTACAAGTGAAAATAAAAAATAATTATGAAAATCTAGGTATTTAGTTAGATAGGTTTCTGATAAATATATTTAGAGAAGTTGTTCAAATTGAGCCCCTCCCTGTTGAATACAAACTAAGCATCTTTTGCGTACCGAGTTGCAACTATTTATTAGTTCAACTGGGCTTATAGATGCAAAAGCTTGCCTAGTGGCCTCTTGCAATTCTTCTTTTGTGTGAAAGGTTCTTCCTTTAAATATCAAGTCCTTCAATCTTCCCCACAAAAAAAAATCTAAGGGAGTTAAGTCACAGGACCTAGCAGGCCAAGGTATGGGGCCCCACGTACCAATCCAATTTTCTCGAAATTCGAAGTTTAAAAGATCAGTTGTGATCCTTGCATTGTGCGGGGGACAACCATCTTGTTGATAGTAGATATTTCTGGCATCAGCTAAAGGTATGTCTTCCAACAAAGGGACAATATATGTGCGCAAAATATTTACATAATCATCTGCAGTTAAATTTCCATCGTAAAAATAAGGTCCCACAAATCTTCCTCGGAATATCCCCACCCATATATTGAATCCACACCGACCTTGCCGGTCTTGTTGCACAACTACGTGTGGATTTTCAGTGGACCAGTGATATGAATTATATCTATTAAATATACCAGAAGTATCTACTCTGGATTCATCACTCCAAATAATATTTAATGGAAAATTCTCATTCTCCATGAATTTTTGCTCATACCACTGACAAAATCTCAATCTTCTAGCGGCGTCCCCTTCACGGAGTTGATGAACTCTTCTCGTTTTGTACGGTTTGAATTTATGTTTTTTGAGTATTTTTAAAACGGTGGTCTTTGGAACATTCGTTATATTAGCCAATGTTCGAGAGGAGGTGCCAGGATGATCTAATACCCCACCAATTATATTTAGCTGCTGGATTTCCTTTTCTTCCTTTAGTTCATAATGTCTTGTTCTTAACTTTTTAAAACTTCCGTAATTTACTAAATTACTTTTTAATGTTTGATAAATTCGGTTAGGTTAGGTTAGGTTAGGATAGACTAAGTCGTGCGGTAACCAAAAAAGTAATATGTGAGAACTGCAAAACACACTTCCATAACAGAAAAAAACTAAAAAATGCTGTGAAAATCCGTCGCTAAAGCCAGATAAACCGGCGAACAATATCGAAACCGGGGACCTCCAACAGGATCATACTGATTGCACCGAACTAGTAGATGAAAACACACATTTGAAATTAGTAAATGAATCTGTAAAGTTTGAAAACAATATCTTACAGGAAATGAATGGAGATCTCAGGGATCAATTAACAAAAATGAATGAAGAAAATGAACAACTTATTAAAGAAAATTTATCCCTAAACACCAAATTAGAGGAAATCCGTAGCACAAACAGCGCTAAGACAATAGATAAAAGTATATTAAATGTTATTGACGAAAGGCTAGGCCCAATTATCAGAGAGCTAGGGGGCATAAAAGACCTATTAATCAAGAATAAGGACCAAGAGCCTCAATTAACCCCGACAAAGTTGTACAAAAACACAGATAGCCCAAATAAAACACCACTGGTATCACATTTACTATCATCTTCCAGAACTTCTATACCTACTACAACTGCACAAATCCCAAATCCTGAAAACTCCAAAAAGAAAGTTGCTAAACAAACGAACGAGGGAGCCATAAAGAAAATTAATATTACTGCAGACAAAACTTTAACAAAGGGTGATAGAAGCCCCAATAAATTACCTGTCACTCGATCCTCAACAGCGTCAACTTCAACAGGGGATCAAAATATAAACATCTGTAATAGTGATATAAACAAGCAAGGTGAAACCAAGGAAAATGAATGGAACATGGTTAAAAGTAGAAGCAGACCACAAAGACCACCACCACTTAAAGGAGAAAATAAGACTTTTAACCTCAAGGTAGCTAAAAGAAGAATTAATCTGTTTATTACTGGGTTTGAAGTGGGCACCAAACCAAATGAAATTGAGAATTACATCAAACAAAGTGTAAATATAGAGAGTAAATGTGAAAAAATGAGAACGAGAAGGGAACAATATGTCAGCTCTTTCAAACTGGAAATACCTGCTGAGTCACTTGAAGCTGTTATGACACCAAACCTATGGGGAGAGGGAATAAGCATAAATCGTTTTTTACGCATGAACCGGCCTCATCTTCTCAACAAAAGGTAGGCAGCTCTACAAACTTAACAGTAGTCCATCAAAATATGTGCTCACTCAGAAATAAATTAGTTGAACTTGAAGCAGCCCTGCTCCAAGACAAAACCAATTATGACATAATATGCATTAGTGAACACTTTCTGAAGAAAGAAGAAATAGATTGTCTCAATATCCAGGGGTATTCAGTAGTTAGCCATTTCTGCAGGAACAATAAATTACGTGGAGGGACCCTCATCCTAGCAAAACAGGGAATTATGTGCACAGAAATGTCTGAAATTGTAAATATGTCTTTTGAAACAAACTGTGAAATATCGGCAATTGAAATAAAACTGTACAATATTCTGATTGTTACTGTATATAGACCCCCAAATGGGAACATTGAGGTATTTATGGACATTCTAAATAGTATTTTGAACATTTTATCTAAAAAGTCCCACTATATCATAATAAATGGGGACTTTAACATAAATCTAAATAGTCTTTCAAACAATAAATGTTTATTCTTAGATTTACTTCACTCTTATAATCTTAAGCAAAAAATATTTGACAATACAAGGCTAAATGCATGCATAGACAATATATTTATAAACTTTGACGATATTTTGAATTGTGATGCGGGTGTAGCAGACCTTGTGATGTCTGACCATAGAGCCATACAGATAACTCTCGAGGTAAGCACTGACACTGGTTTGAATAAAAACATGAATGGTAACACTACAACCTACCATCAACCAATTACTCAAAGTGGCATAAATACGATATATCAACTCTTAGAATCCACAGACTGGAACTTTTTACGGTCTGACTGTGATGCTGGTATGAAGTGTGAATCTTTTATGAATGTAATGAGAGCGAGTATGAATGAGTCCTTCCCTGTCAAAAAAATGAAATATCATAAAGACACAAAAGTAAATTGGTTTAATGAGTCTATGAGAGAAATGCGTGAGAATGTTAGGATACTTAACGAACTGTATATAAACTCTGGCAGTGGGCTCATTGCTGAAGAATTAAGAGCTGCCAAAAAACATTACAGGCATGCCATCGTCCGGGCTAAAAAAACAGCAAACTCTGCATATATTGCAAATGCTGACAATCCCATGAGGGCATCATGGGATGTCATTAATGAACTTGGTGGCAGAGGCAGGATGAGGAATCAGACAGATGATCCACCTATTGAAGCTGAGGAATTCAATACCTTTTTTGTAAATATTGCAAATAACATAGTGAGTCAGGTAGGGCCACCCAAAAGAGACTTCGAACACTACATAAGAGCCCGTGGAGAGTCATACGCCGTATGCCCCCCAATGGGTTGCTTCCACTTCCGCGAGGTCACCTTTAATGAGGTAAGAGAGTCAATCAATCAAATAAAGCCCAAAAAAAGCAAGGACATATATGGCATGAATATGTTTTTGTTGAAAAAAATAAAAAACGTTCTTATCCAGCCCATTACAAATCTCTTTAACATTTGCTTAAAAGAAGGAATATATCCATCAGAATTTAAAACATCAAAAGTAATTCCTATTTTCAAAAAAGGAGACAAAAATGATCCCAACAATTACCGGCCAATAACAATAATACCTTGCATATCTAAAATTTTTGAACACCTACTTAAAGACCAACTATATGCCTACTTTGAAAGTATGAGGCTCTTCTCCAGTTCTCAATTTGGTTTCAGAAAAAATAGCTCGACAACACAGGCGGTATGTGATCTTGTGAGGTATGTGGTTGAGGGCTTTGAGGGTGGAGACTTTGTAGGCGCCACCTTTTGTGATTTATCAAAGGCCTTCGATTGTATATCGCATGAGATCCTCATCACCAAACTAAAGTATTACCATATTTCAGACTCCAGCATCAGATTGTTGTCGAGCTACCTCACAGGCAGACTACAAAGAACATCAGTTGGAGGGTTGCTATCGGAAACAGGTGGGATTACTAGGGGTGTCCCCCAGGGTTCTGTACTTGCTCCATTGCTTTTCCTAATCTACATCAATGATATCGATGTAGCTGCAGACAAATTAATTTTGTTTGCAGATGATACAAACGCACTTACTGTGAGCAATAATTACGAGGAACTGATGACGGGCATGGGGGGGGACGCTGAGCGTCTCAGTGAATGGTTTAATGCAAATGAACTCCTATTAAATAAGGATAAGACTGAAAATATCATATTCAGCCTGCGTGACCATAAATTTTCGAAACCCTGAGAGTGTTCGCTTCCTGGGGGTCTACCTGGACCCTCGCCTGACATTTGAGAAGCATGTGGATGAAATAGCCAAAAAGCTCTCCAAAATAATTTACGTTCTTCGAAGCCTGAGATCAGGAGTGGAGGACCACATTGTTACCATGACATACCATGCTCTCTTCCACTCGACTAGCACATATGCAACCCTAGCGTGGGGGCACTCTACACACAGTGAGAGAATTTTTCGTCTCCAGAGGAGGGCCTTGAGAGTAATGCACGGCCTAGCCTACCGAGCGGACGTTAGAGAGCTTTTCAAACAAATGGGTATACTCACGGTGCCTTGCCAGTTTATACTATCCTGCCTAATCTTTGCCAGAAGGAACCTGACCTTATGGTCACTCCGAGGCGATCTGCATAACCATAATACTAGACAGTCCGAACAACTTGATATGGAATTCCTAAGACTTAAAAAATCAAGAGTCGGAACATCGTATTTTGCCCCACTCTTTCTGAATAAATTTCCTGTCAGTGTACGCCAGTTAAATGAAAAAAAATACATAGGAGTGATAAAAAAATTTTTAATAAAAAAAGCATATTACTCTATTGCAGAGTTTGTCAATGACAATATTTTATATGAATTTTAAATTAAATGTTTGGTAACTGTTTACTTAATGTTCTAAGTGTATGTGATTAACTGTATCTTGAGGAATATCCTGAATGTGCTGTATATCGTATTTCTTCATGAATGTCAAAATGTTCTTTATATACAATGTATTTCTTACCTGTAACTGTGATTTGACGTATGTAAAATTTTTTATAATTTATACATTAATAAAATTGATTTGATCCTTTAGAATGTCTTTGCAGAATGTTAATATTCCGCAAAATAAAAAAGTTATGGACAATTTTCAAAATGGCCGAAAATTGAAAAACGCCCTATATCTCAGTTGGCAGTGAAAATATCGGCAGGCGGTTTTTGCCATTAAACATTTCTCAGAAATCGAGCCCATGACACCTAAGTCAGTTTTGCTCTATCTAGTCAGGAAATAAGTTTTCTCTGTTAAAACAGACCAATTTCGACCACCCGGTACGTGCTGCAAAAATATCATTTAGAATAGCATAAACTCGCAAATGCTTGCCATATACTCAATTATTTAAAAAGGGCTCAAATAATCATGCAAGTCCAAGATGGTATGCCGATAAGAGATATAGCCTTATCACGAATGTAAACCACGTTAAATATAAAGCCCAGATGGGACACTGAAGGACACATGATATGTGGATAAAAAAAGACAAAAAGTAACTACTCGTGAAGAAGACAATGCACTCTTGCAGTATTTGGAACATAATCCATTCGAAGCAGCACAAATTCCATTCAACAAACAAAATTTCCTGCATCAAGATCCACAGCAAGCTGCAGAGTTAAAAACCTATACCGCTGCCAAAAAACGTCATCCTAGGAAACAAACAAACAGACAAGAGTTATTTTCGCTTTAAATAACATTTTACTTGAAAATTAGAATAGTATTGTTTTTAATGACGAAAAAGTGATCCACTCACATTCTAGTGGGCAGATAAGAGGGTAAAAGCCCCAAGGAACACGGTTTAATGAAGAATATATGCAGAACTCCAAAAAATCCATAAGATTTTCTCTAAATGTATGGGCGTGGCTAAGTTCCCGACGCCTGGGAATATGCTGGATCATAAATAAAAAATTGAATGTGATTACCTACAGGAATATATTGTAAAATATTATGCTGCTTAATGTAATACATCATTTTCCTAATGAAAATTTCATATACTAACAGGATAACTGCCGGTTCAAAATGCAACGATAACGGAATGGTTTAACTAAAACAATTTAGAATGTTCTTAATGTAAATTAAAAAAAACCCTACTTTCAAAGAGAACTTTGAAATTTTGCATGCAGTAAAAAGTAAAAAACTTAATTTATTAAAAAGTATGGCATTAAACAAACATAAAAACAGTGTTGACAAAACAATTATTATGTTTTGTATTCTTTGGTTAAATAAATTATGTGGAACTTGTAAACAAGTGTCTTTGTTTACTTAGTTAAAATGGATTTCCATTAAGTAATGGTAAGTTCTGTTCAATTTTTGCTATGTTTTGTGTGATACCAATGCTTGGGTGGAAAGTTTGTTTTAATGAATAAGATTTGCACCATTGAAAAGAGTCAATTGCAGGCAGCTGTGCTAACAGCAATGTTAATTTTTAAAATCAATATTAATAAAACTTGCTAGGAATTTTATTCCTATATAAAATAAATATTGTTTGTCAGAAAAATACAAATATTACATTTTTTACAAAAAAAATATAGACACTTTAAGCATACTAAAATAAATAACTATCTTGCTTTAATCAAATCTTATGAACACTTTATTTTTAGTACTAAATTGTAATTTAAATTTCCAAACACTCGACTTTACGTAAAAAGTTTTAACTTAACTATCAATTTATTTTAGCATTACTTGAGTCACATATTGAAGACTTCCCTAAACTAAATAAGCAAAAAAAAATTAATTAAATATTGAAATTTCATCAGATTTTTCCTGATATATCTAGAACTAATTTAGGCAGGTATTCTATTCAATATTCAAAACATATTCCAGCTTTATGATGAAAATTTCTTTATTGTATTGTTTTAAAAAAAATCATTGATCCATCTTGTGTTATCGCATGTACACATTGAAAATGACCGTAAAACGCAAATTCATCTATAATACATTTGAGGCAAACGATCCAGAAAATAACTTTAATTGAACATTTTATCTACTTTTACAGTAATGGATAAATTAAACACAAAAAATTGTTTAAATATAAATAAACACCTACCTGTTTCTCTCGTACAAAAACAATTAACATGATCAGCGTTGCCAAAGCTCCCAGTAATAACCCTGATTTTTAAAATCCCTTGCACTAAAATGCTATTCCTGTTTATATAATATTTTAAATGTTCAATCCACTGTTGTTATTTCAATTATTAATAATATTATTATTAAACAAAATGGGAATTTAATATAAAATAGGAAGTAAAAAGTCCCAGAACATTATGATTACCAGTGCAATTGGCAATGTCGCAATACACATTCAATGTTTTCAATCAGTTCGGCTTTTGATACATACGGTTCTGGATATGTAGCAAGAGAGAACCGTGATACCGTTTATATGTTTTTACACTTATCAATTATTGTTTAGACCTTGTTCATAGATAACAAGGTTCGGAGAAGAATACAAGTTCCGATTTTCTCCTATGTTAACTATATTTGACCCTCTCAACATTTAGGTCTAAGTGCGAGAATGGCCGCGTTCACCCGCCTGATCGCTCAGTGATTGCTCTGAGAGCGGTACCCTGAACGAGCTATTTAATCTTGCTACTTCGATAGCGTGTCGTTGAGCGGACGCCATGTTATGTATCGTATTTTATTTTTGCTACTTAACTGAGCAACGATCAGCTGACATAAAAAACGAGATGGCGGCATGTAATGTAAACATTATGAGCAATAATTATACAATGTAATAATAAACCAGAGCAATAACAGTTTTTTTTAATCTTTTTTTTTAACACAAAATACAGAATGTATTATTCAAACAAATTTACTAGCATGTTTCTTTTAATTTCAACCCTTCATTGTTCCCGTTGTCCCATATTCTCATTCTCATCAAGGGTATGTCAAGAAATATCTGCTGCATTCGAAATCTCTAAAAACTGTTCAAACCATTGCTATTATTTGAGCGCTACTTTGATGATCGATAGCAAGCAAGGCATCGAAATGTACAAATGCGTCTCAAGAAAACAATTTTTGTCATATGTATTTTTTAAATTATACATGTTTCTTCTTTTCGCAAATGTACCACTTTAATAAGCATTTTGCTTCAAAACATGTATCTCTTTATAGGAAAAATTTTTTTATTCGTAAATTTTGATGTTCATCGACGTTTGCTAACTATTATTATCTCTCGTTTCAACTTCATTCGATGACGGCTAATTATACCGTTGAAATTAACCTGTTTTAGTACTGTTTTTTAAAGTCATTTTTCCTTATGGGGATAATTTTTCGATGTACTCATTTGTAGGTAGGTGCACTGCTATAATTTTATTTTTTTAATTTTTTTAGAACAAAATAAATGTATAAGCCTCTTGCGGCGTTGCCAGTGCATAGAAACACACGGCTTTATCACAAGCTACATGTAAGGCAGTAGCAACAGTAAGCGTCAATTAAACTACAATCTCTGACCCTAAAACCTGTAGTAAACTTAAGAAGAGAATTTAAATTTTCTAGGCGGGCTTTGAAATTTTCGAAAAACTAGAAGTCACTTCAAGAAATAAAAATTTTTGGTAAATTAAAGGGACGTAAAAATCTAAAACGCGATAAGAAATGAATTTATGGAACTCTGAACCATGTTACGAAGTATTTTCAGGTAAATCCAGATATATTTTTTATATTTTATTAGCTTATAAATTTACCTTTGATCTTTCCAGCTTAATTCACAGAATTATAGACTCTTCCGAGAAGAAATACAATAATACCAAATCGAAGGCCGTAATCTACTGCTTCACGAACTCGGACGAGACCGTAAATATGAATTTAGAGATAGACGGCAGAACACAAAAAGTTATACAAAGCATGGAGCACAAGGAAGCTATACGCATCGAACCTAAAAAGGAAAACACTTTTTCGATTGAGACGGAACACGGAGACGTGGTAACGTGCAAACATAAAAACCAGACCAATATCATCCCGAAAGGAAGTAAAGATGAACTTAGAAGAGTTAGTTTTTCAAACACAGAACCAAAGCTGAGAAGCGGTAGTGAAATATCGGCGGGTGACGTAGATGCCGAAGTTCAGCCAAATGTAAAAGACTTGATAATTAATTACCCTAAGAAAAGGATAGAGATCTCTTCAAAGGGTAAGGACAGTTTTTCGTATATTTATAATTGCAACTTGCAACTTCTCTTATCTGGTGGGAGTTACCTACACTGTTAGTTTTACCGGAACTATAAAGGAATAAAAAAACGATTACATTCGGATCAGAAATATTTAGCGCCCGTGGAGCTATTCTTCAGAAAATTGAAAAAAAAATTAGAAAATTTAACTTCTGTATTTCTTAAAAGTTTAATCGCAAATACATTTCCAAAAGAAGTTAAAATGTTCTGAAGTGTGGCCAAATTTTGAATCAGATGTTTTGAAAATGGATGGCCATCATCAACTTGTTTTTTTTTTGTTTAGTACAGATTTGTTGTGGATTGCAACTATTCTGTCTTCGAAAATCAATGATTCGTCGTAGTTTTGCCATCTATACGAAGATGCTCATATTACTAGAAAGAAACAGAATCTCATATTACCTACCAGCAAGCTAAATCTAAATTACCACGTTTTTATGTACGCGGCATAACTTAAAAAAAAAACTACGTCTATGTACTATTGACATCAAATTTTGGTAAAAAATCATGGGGATGGCATGGTAACATTTTCGTAAGAATCCAGTCTGGCGGACTAAACAAAATAATTAAAAAAATAGTATATTGTGCGACAAGTTTTGAAACTGCTGGGACTTGTAGCACTCGCCTGCGGCTCGTGCACAAACCTCACACTCGTGCGCAAAGAGTCATTTTCAAACGTGTTGCACACGATACTTTTTCTACGACTGCAGAAAATAAAAATAAAAATACAATTTTGATTATTTTTATTCTTTCAACTTTGACAAGACTGTGAGAAATTTTTTCAAACACCGTGTGAAAACTTTTCACACGCTTACGTCAAAACGGAATGACGAACAATATGAGCAACCTAAGCGAAACTGTGTGCAAAAATTTCACACAGCAGTTTTCACACATCATGTGAAATTAGTAATTTTCAGATCTTGTTTGGCGTGCGTTTTTAGACAGTTTTCATAGCAGTCGTAGAAAAACATTATTTCAAAACTACATATCGAATACACCTCAAATTTTGAACAAAAATTAAGTGTGATATGGGGATAAATTAATAAAATTTTTGTATGAAGCCAATATAGGAGAAAAAATTGACCAAAAGTTAAAAAAAATTCATTACAAAAAAACTGCTTAATTATCCAACTAACAAAAATCATATGTGAAACAGAGATGAAATAGTAAAATTTATTTTAGTGCGAATTCCATGTGCCAAAAGAAAATGGTGGCTTCATAAAATATTTAAATAATCGTAAAAAACTTTAGAAATATGAATAAAAGCTAAAATCAGATTTTTCCTCCAGAATTTGCCATGGCCGACTAGATATTGTGTGTTGTCACATGTTCATACGTCATTACAATTGTTTTATAAGTACTATTAAAAGTAATATGTGTTCCAATTTTCATTCGGTTGTCTTTAAATAATGTGGAATATAAATAAAAAAAACTGAAAACAATATCAACACTGCTGCTCTGTATCTTGAAAATATAAGATTTTGGATATAGGTATAATATGAAGTTTTATACCTAAAATTAGTCAAAAAATCACAACATGAATTGTCAGTATTCATTTATAATTTTATTTTTATTGATTGAATCATTTAAATATCCATAGAATTATTATATGAAGATTTGAACCTCCACGCATAGATGGCGGCATATTCTACATGTTTTGGTTAGAATTTTAAGCACTTTACTTAAGAATAATATTTCTTCTGTTATTATGTATAGCTGAAATGCTATTTGTTAATAACGATTTTTCTTTTTAATTTCTCTAGAGGGGTTAGGGTTTTCCAGCCCCGTTGAAGCAATATAAACAAAAGTAGATAGTATGTAAATTTTTGCGGTTGTATTTTGCAAACAGTATTGTCACTTGTAACTAGGGCTGGGAAAAAGTGTGATTTTGCTGTCACAGCTCCGACCTGTGACTGTTCCACTCTTATCACTGTGACTAAAACACGTGATTTTGTCACACCAAACAAATAGCGCAGCAATTTTGGGAGTGGCGTCGCTGGTTAGATGCGAATGTGCGGCACTGTGACGTACACCACGAATTTTTCTATAGAAAAATTTTACTAATGAAAGTTTTATTTTTGCTCACTTTATGTTATGACTGAATGTTAAATTTTAAAATGAATTACCTAGGTATAGGTAAATTAATTCGGGCTAGCAATATTTTTAAGAATACACTTGGGAGATTTCATTGCTTTAATTTTCCAAATTGCACTATGTTAATATAGATGGCACTACTAGTCAGTAATTCCCAGAATATATTTGCTTAAGCAATATTTGCCCAGAATGAAGCCGTTTGAGATTTGTGAGTTTTTAGAGTTCGTTTTTTTATTTGTTTATTTTTTAAATTAAAATGTCTAAATCTCAGGCCATGTCTGTAAAGAGAAAGAGTAGTGTAATATGGGACTTTTTTACCGCTTTAAACGGCGAAATGGCTAAGTGTGACCTTTGTAAACAGAGTTTTTCCTATAAAACAAGTACTTCAAATTTAAAAAGGCACATTCAACGAAAGCATCCAACTTATCTCTCGTTGAGAAAGTAGTTGAACATGTTGAGAAAAATGACCATAATATGGGACTTTTTTACCGCTTTAAACGGCGAAATGGCTAAGTGTGACCTTTGTAAACAGAGTTTTTCCTATAAAACAAGTACTTCAAATTTAAAAAGGCACATTCAACGAAAGTATCTCTCGTTGAGAAAGTAGTTGAACATGTTGAGAAAAATGACCATCTTGAAGAAACCAGAAATAACGTACAGGAAGTTTCTAGAAAAGAATTATCCACAGAACAGGTAAGTGGTTTTAACAAGTTTTAGCGTGTGTATCTCTGTGTTACTCTAACGGGCTTATAGCTCGTAAATGGATGAACCGATTTTGATTTAGTTTTATTAAACTATTTTTTTTAAATAGTTTTTGTGTTATTTAAAAAGTGAGTTGATCGAGACAGCTCTTAACCATGTTTCGATCCTTTGACATTCATCAGTTCTTTATTCAAACTAATGAAGAAATATGTCAATGTAATGTACTGTACTAATTTTAAACATATACAGGGTGGTCTATAAGTGATAAGCCAAAATTTATCTGGAGAATTTTAGGACCAAGATATTGCACTTTTAGTTTACTTTTTAGTATATACCAAAGTTATAAAATATATTTTATCTAATGTCTGTAAACAAAGTATAATAAAATAAAATTAGGCTATATGCGCATTAATATATTTCATAATGTTTCTTTTTTAGGAACCAAGGTCACGAAATAACGAGCCGGGTACCAGTGGAGCTACTTCTACCAACGCAAGTATAGTTCAAAAACAGCAAAGCATCAAAAATTTTATTCCAAAACAAGTAACGACGTCTGCAAAAAAGAAGATGGATGAGGCATTAATGGACATGTTTTGTTTGGACTTTCAGCCCTTCAGCATAGTTGAAGACCAGGGATTTAAAAATTTTGTAAAGGAATTAAACCCAGGTTATGTTTTACCATCGAGAAAAACTATACAACTAACAAAACATTTAGTATTAAACATTAGAATAATATGTGTAACTACTGACTGTTGGACGTCAAGAAATAATGAGAGCTATATGGCAATCACAGGTCATTTTATTGATAGGAATTTTACCCAACATTCTATCCTTCTGGATTGTTCAGTATTTTCAGAGAATCACACGAGTGCAAATCTAGCGGCAGAATTACGAAGAGTAACCACTGAATGGGGCGTTGAAAGTAAAATTTTAATTGCAGTATCAGATAATGCTGCTAACATCAAAAAAGCTATATCTGAAGAACTTCGCTGGAGGCATTTAGGATGCTTCGCGCATACTATTAATCTAATAGTTATGAACGGTATGAAGAACGATGAAGTGGAAACAGTTATTCATAAAGTCAAAACCATTGTTACTCACTTTAGGAGAAGTTCTACGGCGCAAGATAAATTGATGAATTATCAAAAAAATAATGGTGTAACTTCACCCAAGAAAGTTATTCAGGATGTTGTTACAAGATGGAATTCAACATTCTACATGATTGAACGATTTTTGGAACTCGAAGATACCATCAAAGCAACCATCGCTATATTAGACGCGCCTTTACAAACATTAAATGCTGACGAATGGTGTCTTCTGAGGGAACTCTGTAGGATTTTGAGGCCATTCGAACATGTTACAAAAGCAGTAAGTGGTGAAAAATACATGACTGCCTCTCTAGTAATAGTCTTAACTAGTGGCCTGAAAAATGTTTGTAACAAATTGATCGAAACAAACGTACCAAGATGGTTCTAAGTACCCTGCAAAAAGAAATTGATGACCGCTTGGGGAAAATAGAGGAAAGCAATACATTGGCTGTATGCACTTTCCTTGACCCAAGGTTTAAAATGTTGGGGTTTCAAGACTCAAAAATAGCTGAGAGAATAAAGAAACTTGTAATAGGGTTGGTCAGCGAATATAATATAATAATATAAACTCAAAGTATAATAAATAGATACATTTTCTTGTGTGTTATTTTATTTCTATGTTTTTAATAATTACATGTTCGTTTCTTTTTACTATTCTATAGTTCTATGTAAATGTTTAAATAAAAATAATTATTAGTGTTACTTTATATTTTAATTTGTCAATATTTAAAGCATCTATACTAAAAATAGTTTTACGGAGTACCATCTACTGTCTGTAGTACTAAGCCTTCATGGCAAACAATTATTATTATTTTGCAATAATTGGGTCAATATTTTGCGAATTGATACATTAATATAAAACTGAATCTTTTAGAAAGAGTGAGTTTAGCTACATTTTTTCCATTTTTTCATGACTAGTAACATCATCCAATGTTTGCATACAACTTCGTTTTTCATCGGAAATTATTTTTGACATTTTTTTTTAAATTTCTGTACATCTATAACGTAATAAACTGTTTTGTCACTTTTCAGAAAACTAGCTAATAGTGGTTTAAAACATTATTTATTGCATATCACCATCCATTTGCCATCGAAAATCACATCCTATATCTACATAATCGCCATTAATTGCAACGCTGTTGTCTCCGTTCATAAAACACCAAAATTTACCTTACATTTACATTACGACTTTATAGTCGGCGGCCAGTGAATCCGCAATGGTGTGATTGTGACAGACTGTATTTTTTATGTTGGCGACTCGATATCGTTCTTCATCTTCATCTGAGCTATTTTGAACTAAGGCAACAAACAGGTCGTGACTGGGACAACTTCGGAGCTGTGACTGACTGTGACAGGTCCGGAGTTGTGACAACAGTTGTGATCACACCACAGCCCTACTTGTAACAGATCATGGTATCTTTTGGAGAGATTTATTACTTTTTTTACTTTGTTTTGTGACAGTGTTGCCACCTTACCGTATATATATCCCATTTCATGGGACTCTTGAGCTCTGTTCCAGAGACAAAGGTATATTGCAAGTAAATTTTAAGGGGCTTTTCAAATCAGACAAAGAGAACATTAACGCAATTTTTCTTCTTTTACGAAATGGACAAAACCACTTCAGTATTAAAATTGTTAATTAAAGTATGATGTTATAGATGTTTGGAAATAATCGGGGAAATACATTTGTCGCTATGTATCGGAAAGTGATGAAAATAAGTTTAAGAAGCCAAGCTGCCGTTTTAATAAATAACAGAATTCTTTTAATCTGCTACCCCGAGTTCTCGACGGGACGAATGCAAAATTTGTATAAACACGTTTAAAGCGTCGTCGTCGCCTAAACGTGTTAAAAGCCGCGCGGTTTTTTCCTGCGTTTTTAAATATATTAAAGAAAGTGACATACGTGTCTGTATATAGAGTTTTTGTTAGGCTTTTACTTTTTATTATGGAAAATTCCGTATCTTCCTCGGATTCAGAACAGGAGCCTCAGAAAAAAATACTAGCAGGGGCCAAAAGTTTTCCAACAAGTCTGGACAGAGAACCCACTTTTTAAAAATTGGATTGTTGAAAATAAAAATAATAAGAGTAAATGCAGGTAAGAATAAAAAAAAATAGTTTTCTTTTAGGTCTGTACTCTATTTTAAAGCATGCAAAATTGGCCTTTTATTTTATATATCCACCTATTGTTTTAATTTTTCAGATGCAAAGTTTGTGGAGTGGATTTATCTTGTGGCAAAAGTGAATTACTAAAACATTCCTCTCGTCAAAAACATATAAAGAAGATGAATGCAGTGAATTTAGCAAGACCTATAAAATTACTTTGAAAACAAAGCAGAACAGCAGCATATAAATAAGGTTAAAAAGACGGAAATTAAGTTATCCCTCTTTTTTGCGGAACATAACGTTGCTACTCACACTGTAGATAATTTATTTCCACTTTTAAAAATAATATTTGACGACTCAAAAATATGCGAGAGCGTAGCACTTGGAAGAACAAAATGTGGACAGATCATTACCAGTGTAATTGGTGCACATGAGACTAGTGATTTAGTTGAGAGTTTAAAAAACTATTTTTTTTCTATTTTAACTGACGAGAGTACTGACATTTCTGAAAAAAAGAATATGTGTTTGCTAGTCAAATATTCTGATCACTTAACAGACGGCATTAAAACAAAACTTTTAGAACTAATTTCACTAGACGCTACAGACTGCAGCATCCAGTGACGAAAAAAATTCACTTTCATTTGCTTAATTTTTTTACTTTAAAATTGTTGGTTTTAAATTTTTTTTTCAAGTCTTGTGGGGAAGCAAATGCCTTCTTGCTAACCTGGATATGGCTATGATTCTTATAATTAAGTGAAAGGTTTTTATATTTATTTATGAAGGTAAAAAGTTTTTTCTATTAAATTTGATATTTTATAGGTGCTGCGTCCGATGGCGCCAATGTTATGGTAGGGAAAAAATTAATTTTTTTCTCATCTAAAACAAGACGTTTCTCATGTAATTTTATCACTCAGCAGCACTAGTGGCCAGTAAGGCGTGAAGAATTGCCAAGGGGACCAGAGGATTTTATTAGAAATATTGCAACCTATACAGGGTGTTTCTTAATTGAAAGTCAATATTTAAGGAGGTGATTTTTGGGTCCATTTTAAGAAGAAAACTTCATATAAGCATATGTCTTAAACGGTGTAAATTTTGAGATACAGGGTGTTGAACTTTCAATAATTTCATAATTTTTCGATAATATCTCGAATACCACTCTAGATATTGTAATGAAATTTGGTATAGAGGTACTATGCAGTGTGGAATTTTTTGATTTAGAACATTTTTTTAATTTCCACCAGTGGCGTCCGTACGGAATCCGACCGGCATATTTTCGCAGACATTAATGGTAAGCCACTGATTTTTTTTTTAATAAAAATTATTTTTGAAATTCCCATTCATTTTTGAGCAAGACTGATCCCTTGGTAATTTTGTGTTGGACGCACGGTTTTCGTTTTAAAAAATAAAAACCGTTTCTCTGCATGGTCCAAACAATCCTGGTCATAAGACGGATATCACCATGCATGCAGAGGAATATTATTGTATTAAACTCGAGAAATCAAATCTTGTCGAAAATAAATACTAAAAGTTTTCAAAAACAAACAAATGAATCAATTAAAAGGCTTTATTTTAGAAAAATCAGTGGCGTGAAAGTAATTACTATGTCCATTCTTAAAATCAGAAATCGCTTTATCTTAGTGAGAGATATTTGTAGATAATAGTATGTAGTCTTCAGCCACCAATCTAGGACCACCATGTCAATGTTTTTCAGAAGTCTGTTCCTCATAAGTACTTTTTATAAATTTTATTAAAATAAAATGACATTCTTCAACAATAACAAGTTATTTACAAAACTATACTAATACAACTAGGTACATAATTAATAATTTCAACAAAAATAATTAGGTTTTTACAAATTGACAGCACACTTTGTGAAACAAAATAGAAGAAAAAAATTAGATAAGTTGTCTTCAGCCCTTTTCCTCATATTGTCGCGAACTCTTTGAAGGATACCCTCGGTGTTTCTGATAATATCGCAAGAATCTCATACGATCCTTCAGCTCCTCTACAGTGTTTACTGGGGTGCGGTAAACTAAAGATTTAAGATGTCCCCATAAAAAAAAGTCCAAACTAATTAGATCTGGGGACATAGGGGACCATGGTTGGGGTCCGCCACGACCTACCCATCTGTTGTTAAATGTACGGTTCAAATATTCTCTGGCTTCAATACTAAAGTGAGCGGGCGCGCCATCGTGCATGAACCACATTCTGTTTCTAATCAGAATTGGTATATCTTCTAACAATATCGACAAATCGTTCTCAAGAAACCGGCGATAATTATAGCCATTTAGTCTTTCTGGGAGGAAAAAAGGTCCAATTAGGCGATTTTCGATAATACCAGCCCAAACATTTACAGAGAATTGTTCTTGATGATGATGTTCTACAATGGCATGGGGGTTCTCGTCGGCCCAGATATGATTATTGTGGAAGTTTCTGATAGCGTTCCTGGAGAAGTTCGCTTCATCTGTGAACATTATTTCGCGATCAAATAAGGGATTACGCGCAATTTTTTCCAAAAACCATTCACAAAAATTAACTCGGAAAGGAAGATCTCGGGGAAGTAAGGCTTGCACTCGCTGAATGTGATATGGGTATAAAAAAAATCATGTAGAATTCTCCAAACTAGGATGTGCGAAATATTTAGGTTAAATCCAATTTTCCTAGTACTCAGTTCAGGATTTTCATCTATGGAGTTTAATACTGCCTCTTCAATTTCTGGAGTTCTTACAGTCCGATGGGCCCCTTTTAATTGATTATTTCGCTTGAATGTACCTGTTTCAGTCAACCTTCTATGCACATTTGCAAATATTCGCCTATCTGGTATGACTCTATCTTGAAAGCGCTCTTGATATAATCGCCTAGCTTCCGGTGAACTGCCATCAGCCAAACCATATATGTAATGCATGTCTGCCAACTCTTCATTGGTAAACTCAACCATTTCTTTTCTCAGATATATCAGATATTTAGAACACAAAATTAATTAAACCCGACTGAATCTGAAAGCTGAACTGTCAAATTAAGTTACAAGAGAAGTATTAATTCTGACATCCAAAGCCTACTACAATAATAATTATTATTAGTAATCTTTCTTTATTGATGAACTAATAGTATTTTGTAGTTTCGTGTTAAAAAATTATAAGCTCAAATAATAATTTTGAAATCTTTGGGTATTAGTTATTCATAAGCAACTTTGATTTCTTGAATTTCAGTCAAAAAAAATTTCCTTGCATGCCATGGCGATTGTGGTTGTCATATTAGCGATATTGTTAATACTCTGCAGAGAAACGGTTTTTATTTTTTAAAACGAAAACCGTGCGTTCAAAATTACCAAGAGATCAAACTTGCTAAAAAATGAATGGGAATTTCAAAAATAATTTTTATTTAAAAAAAAATCCGTGGCGTACCATCAATGTCTGGGAAAATATGCAAGTCGGATTCCGTACGGACGCCACTGGTGGAAATAAAAAAAATTTTCTACATCAAAAAATTCCACTAGATGCATAATACCTCTATACCAAATTTCATTAGAATATCTAGAGTGGCGAGATATTATAAAAAATGAAATTATTGACAGTTTAACATTCTGTATTCAAAATTTACACCGTTTAGGACATATTTTATATGAAAAAAAAAAAATCCTTAAATATTGACGCTCAATTAAGAAACACCCTGTATATCACGCAGTCCCAAACGATGTGCAATTTTAGTGGTATTGCAGGAGCATTTTACTAATAGCAGCCAGAAACTTTAAAGCTGGCAACTACAAGGTGGCTCAGCCGTCAAGATTGTGTGGTAAGGATTTTGAAAAACTGGAAACATTTCTTCCTATTGACCGTCAATAAAGACAAATTAAGAAGTGCAGAAATTATTCATAACGACACGCAAAACATCTAAAGAAGGGTACCTATATTTCATGAAATATGCACTAGAATTTCTTAATTCATTTAATCTTTTATTTCAATCTAATAAAATATTAATTCATAAACTGCTTGACCATTGTACCAGTTTATTTATGCAGTTATGTTCAAACTACTTAAAACCAGAACTTTGTGTTGTTGGCGTAAATTTTCGAAATCCCAATAATTTTTTGCCTCTAAGTAGTACAAAGCTAGGCGGTGAATGTCAAATTATAGTAAATTCTTTGCCGGTCAGTGGTCAAGAAGAATTTAGAAAAAAATGTTTATCATTTTGTTTGTTTAAATATGGCACCGAGCATTTTCTGAACAAAATTTTTAAACAGTTGAGGTAATAAATTCTCCCATTTAATTGATATCAAAAGTTGAACGTTCTACGTTTAACGGCCATGAAATTGAAAATGTTTCCAAATTACCTTTAGACGAAATGTAGCTGAAAATCGGTAAAACAAAAAATAACAATAACAGATATTAAAAACAAAAAAAGAAACCGAATGGCCGAAGAAACCTTAAATGCTATGTGTGTTATCCGAAGCGCAATGCAACAGAATAATCAAACGTGCATAAATTATCCAATATCTGAGGAGTTAATACAAAAACTTAATAATAAGAATATTTATGCGTTTAAAAATAAATAATAATTTATGATTTAATTTACTAAAAATTGTAATTTTAGTTCCTG
Organism: Kuschelorhynchus macadamiae; assembly: GCA_030620095.1. Taxonomy (NCBI): domain Eukaryota; kingdom Metazoa; phylum Arthropoda; class Insecta; order Coleoptera; family Curculionidae; genus Kuschelorhynchus; species Kuschelorhynchus macadamiae. The sequence continues at coordinate 385,632 of JAUTXW010002316.1, forward strand.
GTTTGTTTTTAAATGTAGTTTAATCTTCTTGCCTATTAAATTTATTGTCGAAATAGGTAGGTAATGTATCTTTATAGGAATATTTTAGAAAAATGCTTTTATATAAGGTTTCTCTGATGGATAATAATGATTAGCAATAAAAATATTTAAAAGTGTTTTACTATTTTTATTTGTCTTTCTGAGTACTATAGTTATTTACCCTATTAACATTTTATAGGTAAGTATATGAATTTTTTAAAAATAATTGGATTTATATTTTTATTTACGTAGCTAAAACCAGTGCCATCTGTGAATTAAAGCATCAATTATGTACGCATAGATACGTAAACGTACGTAAACTGTACATGTAATGGGACTTTTTACAAAAATATGGGAAATTTTAGCTTTGGTAGTGGGATATTTTTTTAGTCTCATGCAATGGACTGTATACTACGTACTTGGAACGGACCCGCCGTTCGATAAAAGTGGGACAAATAGAGATTGCCATTTTGACGGCTAGCTATCTTTTTCTATCTTATTGAAGTAAATGGCGGATTGTGAAAGTGTTCAAGTTTTATTTGAATATTCTTATTTTTCTTTTAATTATTTTAGCAAAATACCCCTTTTTCGAATTAAGGAAACTAGAAATATTTTTAGCATTTGATGTTCACAAAAAACATTAATTAGAAACATTAAAATTTTTAGCAATTTTAATAAGGCGTCTAAGCTTTTTGGCTCTCATTGATCATCAGACATTATTTTATACTTTTTAGAACCTCTAAGCTGGTTTTTAGTTTATTTCACCCTTTTAGAGTTTGACACTTAGAAAATAAAATGGGAATGTGATGTGCTAGGAATAGGGAAATTGAAAAATGAAATATCTACTATACATATTTATTATAATAAAAAAAAATAAAAATTATACAAAAATATAATCAAGTATGCACTCTTACACCTTGTTAGGTTCGTGACCAAACTCTGACATAAAAATAAAATACTGTCTTTCGGTTAACTGGATTTAAACTATTTAGGTACTTTTCTGAAAATTAAAATGAAGGTACAATGTCAATCTTGTCGCTTCAAAATATAAAAGTATTCTCCTGTTAAAACTAAAACTAGACTTAATTTTACCTCGTTGTAACCATTGCTGGGGGTGCTGCTAACCGATAAGGGTGTTTATGACCAAAGATGAATAATAATATTATATTGCTTAATGGGTTTCCATAAGGCCTAAGTTCTTGGGGATTTTCCCATAGTTTGGAAGTTTGTTTATTAAATTTAAATTATTTTATGAGGTTTTACAAATAAAGCTTTAGAAAAATATCTGTCTAGAGTCTAGACCTATTTACAATAAGGAAAAGTATTAGTGGTTTGCTAACAGAAGTAATAATTTTGAGATTACAACAACCTAACAATTCTTAAAAAGTACAAGTTTGGTCATTTTTTGCCTGACTTTAAATTCAGGAGTGAAATATACGAAAAGTTATTGAAATCTCAGGTAATCGATAATTTATGCAAATAACCAAACCTAACATAATGGTTAGAACAGAGAAAAGTAGCCGTCACGATGATGCTATATTTGTCTGTAGGGGTGGACTCATTATCGCCAATATTCGAAAACGGTCGGGTCCGTTCCAGTTGCGTAGATACAGTTCATTGGTCTCAGGTGGCAACACTGATTGAGAAGAATATTTTGATTTGATGGAAAACTGAGAAATTTCGTGAATAACAAGAAATCGAGATTATTGTCAACTATCATACGACATTTAAAAGTTCGTTTTTGTTTTTTCAGCAAGTCATTATTGGCGATTATAACATAACGGACAGCGTTGCCAAAGGTGCCTCTACGTAATCTCGTAAATATTGAAGCATGTTCAAATATTTTATTAGCAAAAGAACTAATGAAAAAAAACGAAACTTTAAGGAAAATGCCAGTAATGCTAACAAATAAATAAATGCGCATATAGGTACAAAATAATAATTGAAGTTCCTAAATTGTGATTTTTTTTTCATGTACCAATGGAACATTGATAACCATATAACCCATATTTTTTTTAGTTTATGTTTATAAAATTATTTTTGTTTAAGCACTTTAGTGTAAAATGTAGGCAACCATATTGATGTTTCCTGTATTATTTTGTATGCTAGTTTTCAGGTTTGACCAAGAGATGGCACTGTTATTTTCAATTCAAATTCAAAAAATATTTATTATGTAAATTTCAATACAACAAATATACAATAGTCAATCAGTGGCGGCTCGTGGTGAATTATATTGGGAGGTCAATAACAAATTTAAAAATAGGCATAGCTTTAAATTCTCTTGAAGTTCAGGTTTACTCTTCGTTCTTTAGTACTCGAAAAATGCTGAATGACACGTTCGTTAAAATTGTACTCACATTCCTTTTATAAACGGTTTCTCGATACTTAACATTGCTACAGCGGATAGTCTATCTTGGCCCAACTCCTCAACAAAATTTATAAGCCCTCGAAAAACCGACAAAATATTTCACAATCTATAATTTTGTTTAAAATATAACGGTTTTTGGATACATTTTCATTAAAATCTCTAAAGGATTTTCTATAAGCTGTGTCTAACTTTCTTTTAAGTGTTTTAAGTCTTTAACAACGGTTTTGCACCATAATGAGTCCGACGTGTCTTTAGAAAAGAACAAACATAACAGTAAAATGAGTTAGACTTCACAACCACATATCCAGTTAGCTAAATCGTACATACTTTTGCAAAAGTTTCGATGAGCCTCTTTATTTTTGTCTTTAGTAGTTTGTCATATGTATACTAAGTTCTGACAAATTGCGACCACTTACCTTGAATCCGGTTATTTTTTCAAAATTAAGTTCGTTAGTACTCTTTAGTTGTTTAATTTTTGAACTACCGACATTTTATTTCATCTACATTCACAACTCGACTATAGACCACCTTGAAATTGGTTATTTTTGCAAAATTAAGTTCGTAAGCACTTTTTAGTTGTTTATTTTTTTGCACTAGTCATTACCAACATTTTATTTCTTGTATATTTCCAACTCACAAAAATTTATATTACAAAAAACAGTATATAAATCAATTTTCATCGATTAATAACGTCCGAAACAATATCTGGTTAGAATATCGATCGCGCGACCTCTAAAAAATTGAACTTCCGCATGCCGACGTGATGCCGTGACCGATCGATCGAATTATGAGAAGAGACCGGCTGATGACCCAAATCGTGATTTCATATTCCATTTGCTATCACGTTCGATAGCTGTGAAATCTTCGGGTACTTTCGTCAAGCTTTAAGGTAATCAGGGCAACTCGGACTGCCCAGCCTAGCTTAGTATAGCGTATTTTATTATGCCTAAGGAACGCAACGAGACCATTCGAACCGCCGCGCACGGCCAATAGCAGTGGCGGCTCGTGGATTTAAAAACTGGTGTAGCGCCGCAGGCGATAATTTTTCGGGGTGCCACGCCCAAAATGGCTGTTTTTATAACCTTTTTATGATGTTAATTATCCATAGCTTTGGAGAGTCTTTTAATACTTAGGGGAAATAATATGAATGTAAAAGATTTTAAATATATTTTTTTTGTTCTTAAAAAACAGTTATGTACCTATATCTTAAAACTAATTTCGATTCGAATCGATCAATGCAAAACTGTTTTCACCTCCGATGATCCGAACGCACTAATTTATTTGGCTTACGGATATTCACCACTGCGTTGCCATGGCAACGGCCGTATACAAATCTAAGCATGAAAGCCGGTGGGCGGGGGGAGTCTAATGCGGAATTTGTTACTGCTGATTGTGATTCCTCAACGGGTCGCTCTTCTGAAAAAGTGTTCATCGCGCTACGTTTTTGAGGCATTATTATTTTTTGAGGATATAACGCACTAGTTTTGATAGAAAATAATGGTATAATTAAGTACATAATGTGAATTTATATAAAACATATTTTTACATAAAAAATTATAATAAAAATGTATATTTTAAAAATATCTTTATTTTTAAGTAAATTGACTGGAAAATGTAGGTGAAGCGGCGCTTCACCCACCTCCACTGGCGAACCGCCACTGGTTAATAGTGTAGCGTATTTAACTTTTCCCAAGGTTCGATTTTTATTACAACTATTAGGAGGGACGGTCAAACGAATAATTTATTTCCCAAAATATTTTTGGGGGGTCATTGACAAAATGACCCTATGGAAGCGCCGCCACTGATATTGATGCTCTATGAGGCTTAACTATTAGACGACAGTCTACGTGAGTAAAAATTAGCCGTTATTATTTCAAAAAAACCTCCCACGTCGGCAGCCCTACAACAGCATTCCCGTCGTAGTTACCTTCCAGCGTAAATATAAATATGCTGGAAAAAAATCTGTCACATGTCTATACCACTGAGCCACCCGCCCCAGCTTCTATTTTAAAATTAATAACCTGTTGTTGCAAAGAAGGTTGTAGAAAGAGTACCAATACAAATTTTATAGACAAAGTAGATATTACAGAAGACGATTTGTAAATTCATTTCGACTAAGTGCATTAGGTCTCTAGGAGAAACTACTCTAAAAAAAAAACGCGCCGATAACTCTACCTCAATGGTGGTGTGGGAACGACTGCTGTTTATTAGTAGTAAAACTTTTTACTCCAAGCCGGAGAACCGATCATTATTGGCGATTTTAGAAACATAAGTAACTTTTCGCTCCCTAGGTAGAAAAAATTCATTCTTATCCCTAGGTAAATATCTTCATTTTTTTCTGTCAGTGTCACTTGCCCTTGTCCATTATATAATACACGCAAAATAAAACTGTCAGATAATTTAAATATGACATCACCTGCCACTCTGAAAAATTTATTACAAACAAAATAATGGTAGGTACATATTTATTTTTACAAGCGTGAAAAAAAATGTACACACGGTAACGAAAATATTTGATAAGTTAGCGCCCTGTATTCCCCCATACCTTCGGAATGCTTGGTCAATAAAGGCTATCTTCCCTACCTTAATAATATACTATTATAAAGCCCTTCTTCCAAAATCCAACGTTAATGAAATCACAACGTACCGAAATCATACCTAAGGTACGTGATATACCCTGTTCGTTAACTCACCCCCAACTTTAACACCTGATTTCTCGAAAACCCCTGTTCTAAACAATTTAGGTAATAAAACTTTTTTTTGCAGAACTTTATGTCGAACACTTATTTTGAGTATAGTACACTCCTAAACAATTTTACTTCCCAAATTGCAAAACTTTATAATTTTTTTCTATTTATGCTAATATAAATGTACTAAACGGTATTTTTATATTTCAGGGAAAGATCAAATATCCTTACTCCTAGAACAAATCCAGAAAATGAAAACAGGCCTGGAACGGTTGCAAGAAATCGCAGTGCAGTTCAGTTGCTCAGAACGATTCGGCGAAGATATCAACTATTTGATAAACAACATCAGGCCACATCTACAACAAAAACCTAAAAAACGAGCAACTGAGAAGAGTGATATTTCTCCGAAAGAGTGATCGTAACGTTAACAAACACCCATCAAATGCAAAATAGATTATTTCTTGGCGAGTAAATAAACCTTAATATTTCATATGCAACATATTCTTAAGTACAGGGTTTTCACTGTATTTTGATCAAAGTGGTGCTATATTAAAAAAAAAACAGCTATAAAATCATCTTGGAATTTACAAGTGTTCATAAAAGATTGTTATGTTGAGATATGTGTATTATACTATAAAAAAATTTTAAATACGTTTCTTACATATCTAGAGATTTTTAAAATACTTTATAATATGAGTAATGCCAATAAAGCAGACTAAATCAGTTTTAGAAAAGGTTGCAACCACTATAACGGTCCCGAAAATTTTAATACATCAGCCACCATTTTTACAAAGTCAAACTCTTTATTTTGTACTAACAAAATGTCCATTTATCTATATCTAATTTGAAGGTCAAAATGATTATTAACCTTCCCAACCCTAATTAATTAAAACATATGCAAACTACTACCCCAGTTCTTTTTTAAATTATTTTGGATAAAAATGTCAGCTTTTTAATTATACTAAAACAACCACTGAATTTATTTATTTGAACAGTATATAAATCAAAACATGTATACAAAAAAATCTAAAAATAATATTGCATTGTTCAAAATGATAGAATAAATCTTAACTGTCATACTGGCAACAAATAATTCTTTTTTTACTGTGTTCTTGGCAGACAAAATCAGTACAAGTTTGCAACTGATTGAAAATCTTCCTGTCATTTTTCGTGAACAAATATTGCAACGACCAGATGATCTGACCAGCTACTGATTTTATTTGACGATTACACAGTTTAGATCCAAATGATGTTCGGAGGATAACATGATAATCGTCTAAATACTTTTTGCTGAATAAGAATGTGGTACCTTAATAAACACAAACATGCTTGATGTGGGTTAGGTAAATGACCTTTGGGAATGAATAAATCTTATTTTTTTCGCACCTTTCCACAAATTGTTACATTTTTAGCTAGAAGTTTGACAAGTGTTCAGCCATATCCAGAAACATCCTTTCGCCTAAGTTTTTTTTATTTTGTTTTTCCAAAAAAACCTGAATATTGTGGGTATAAGCATTAGTAGAATTACAGAGCCCACATTTTTATTTCATATTTATTGGGTTTACTTTTCACGTATACCCTGAATGGCTTTCGTCTTTTGAAACCTAAAAGCTGTTCATCAACTGTCATATGAGTGCTGCGATGCAATGTTCAACAAATATGTCAAATACACATCTGATTGGTGTTTACTTATCCTCGGCCTTCCGCTCAGCTCTTGTTTGGTACTAGACTAACAGCCGGTTGCACAAAACTTAATTGCTGTTTAGAATATTTAACCGAGTTTTCGGATTTGACATTCCGTTAAACATTCTAAACTTTGAGCTTTCTGCAACCGGCCGAAAGAGAATAAATCTAGTTAGGGCGGTAGATCTATCCTTCAAGATAATAGGCGAAGAAAGTCTAGAATAACATTTGTCTGTTGACCCATGGCACTTCAATAGCTCTTTTGTAGCTTTTAACGCTCTTCGAGTAGCATCAGATATTTGATATAACCAAATTAAGTTTTCCTTCGTGACATATTTGCAACTCTTCATCCATTAGTTTATTGGGATTTTTTGGTTTTGTAAGGTTAGTCTCTGCTAAAATGTAAAAACAATTATATATTATATTGAAAAACCCAAAATACAGGCATTATTTCATGAAATTTTTCTTGACAGTGATATTGGGACATCCAAATTATAACCACACAAAATACACCCTTCAAGTTCGAAAGCCAAAAAAGTAATCAGAAGGTAACTCGAAAGATTGAAATAAATAAATTTAAAAAATGGCATTTTTATTACCCCAGGCACATTGGGACCCAAAAGGTTTGTTCAAAATGTGAGGAAATGAATATTAACTCCTGGAGAAAAAAAATATCGTAATTTTACCACCACATCTGCAAAATTGGGCACAATAAACGAAATAATTTCCAGAATATCGAAAAAACCCAAGAGATCAAAAAGATGTAACACACAATAAGGAATTTGACTTTGTTGGGAAAATGTCCAGCGACACCTGGACACAAAAGTTCGGGAGGGTTAAAAAAGTTACGAACTCGAAAAAGAAACACCGTCTATATTTTTCTACAACTTGGTAGGCGTTATTGACATTTGACATAATTTACTAGTAATATAAAATTTGATCTATGGAAACGAACGAGATGATGTATAAAACAAAAAATGTCTTCTCTCGAAAAACAAGCGTTTGTGGATCCCTTATTTTGGTAATGACTAAATTACCACTTTTTTTATCTGATCTACTTTGCTCCTCTGCAGCTATTTGAACTCAAAAATTCTATTAATCAAGTAAATAAAAGTGAACATCTAATGCTTAGGAAACAGTTTTAGTACATACTAATTTTGAACGTCTGAAATATTAAGTTTATGTTATTTGTCAAGAATTAGTTTGTTACATTTGATGGGGTTTAAGTCCTGGTACTGTCCCTTTCAAAATTGTGTACAATATTACATATTGTAAAAGTAGCGATTTTTTTATATACTTATACGTAGGTAAATGTATTTGTGATAAATAAAAACAATTTTTATACATAATACTATTTTTTTTTCTTCTTTCCATCTTAGTAAATAACTGAACACAAATAAAATTAAATAAAAAAATCTACAAGCGAATCATTTCGCTAAGAAATAATTTAACAAACTTTAAACTGACGAAGGAAATTTCTGAACATTTTACAAATATAAAAGCTGTTATGTTTAACCAAAGTTCCACTATCTTTTCGCCTAACAAATTTTTGCCATATATAATGATGTTTTAGAGTTTTTTCAACAGTAATACATATCCATACTGTATAAAATACGTAGTACATAGCCAATTTTTTGAATTTTTAGTAATGACATATCACACGTTTCCTAGTTGAAAGGCGTTACCAGATTAGCTGAGACATAATGTGTCTGAACATATCTTAATCAAAAACATTCAAAATTTCCTTTGCCATTTTAAAAAACAGATGATTTTTTTCTATAGTACAAAACTTCCAAAGACATCGACGAAAACCGAGACTCTCCAAACCTCTACATCTTACAAACTACCTAAGTCATTAAAAAACTGTGCATATTACATTAAAAAAGAAAACTATGTATAAATATAGCAAAAGAAGAGTGGTTATTTTCAGTGGAAATTCAGCACTATAGGCGTTCAAGTATAGACAACGAACCAACAAAAATGAGAATGATCAACAAAATAAAGGTACAGCGTGGTCATTTTAACTTGTCCGCATTTTAATCTTTATAACTTTATAATGTCCTTATTTTTCAAACAATCAAAATGATCTAAAAACAACGCCAGGAAACATAAAGTCGTGATTTTCTGGAATCTAGACACACACATTAAGATTTGTAAGCTCTAAAATCCTGAAATCAAACTAATTTACTGGAGTACCACCCCTGGACACTTTATCTGAATGTCAAAATTTATTTAGCCCAGAACTGTTTTATTTTAGTAAATATTGCAAAAAGGGAAGAATATAAAAAAAATCTCAACTGTCAAACATACAAATAAAACTTGCCTTTTTTAAATGAGACAACCTGGAAATTTTACTTTTAACAGTTCTTTTTTATTTTTGGAGTCTAAAAATATATCTTCATTTTCTCGTTTTTTAAGAAAAGGGTAAAACCTGGAAACAAGAAAACGAGATCTATTCACTGAAGTGCAGTTCATTTTGAATTTGTTTCATTTAAAAAAATGCAAATTATGTTTATGTGTTTGACAACTGACTATATCATAATAATGTTACAAAAAACATGGTAACTAGCTATACAATGTGTTTTTTGAATCATTTTGATTTCTAGGAAAATAAGAAAGTTTATAGCAGATTAAAATGTGGACAAACTAAAATGACTTCGCTGTACCTAGAAATCAAGTTTTAAAAAAAACTATCATCGCTAGTAAAAAGTACATTGATATTTTCTAAAATACATAATATATCTAATATTTTCACAGTTTTTTAGGTTATTTTAGAACGAAGCAGCTCCGTTCAATCGAGTTTTCTATACAAAATATGTATGCATGTGAGTGTTTACCTTTATCCACACAGGTGGCAAGAAATTATAATATGTATATAAATGAACGCGTGATAAGAACACGCCACTACGTATAGATTCCAAATGATTTTAGAGAGTAAGATTTAAATAGAGCAACTTAAATTAGTAAATCATTTTGTAATGTTTTTAAAATTTGCTATTGGGCACCTTATAGGAAGGAAACCCTGTTAATGATATCCCTATATATAATGTAATTTATTCAGGAAACCTGTTTATTATTAATTTGTCAGAAAAATTTAATTCTTGGTTAAAGTTGGTGCATCAAGGAAAAATAGTTTTGGTAGTCTTAAACCATTCATACAGGAAGTCAAAAAAAAATCCGACATAATCAAATAACAGGGGTTAGATCCTAACACTGGAACCTGTGGTGGAAGATAGATCAAAATACGAGAGTTCTAACCACACTACACCACAACTTGTTACGTTCTGGACGCGCGTTTCGCTAACCAAGCAGATGATATAAACTAAAGTAACTTATCCTAACCGAGACTATTTATAGGTAAATGTGGTCACACTTGGTTGCACCCGACTGCACCGTTGTCAAGTAAACAATAGAGGGGACTATAAGGAATAGGCCCTCTGTCTAAGTGTTTTCAATAATTTTATTCTGATATAGGATATCAGAAGAAACTCTTGATAGTTTTTATACAATTCTTTACTAAAACATTAAAACAAGTTCATTATGATAAAAATACATTTTATAAACAAATCCAGTTATTATATTAATAAAATATATTTTTATCCCAGTGAATTTCTCTTAATATTTTATAAAAACTATCAATACCGTTTATTTTTAAAACGCGTTCCGATATTTCTTATTTTTTTTTGGAATACTTCCTTTTAAATTTCGAAAACGATCCTTTTTTTGATGATTGTAAGTACTTTTTCCAAACAATTTTTTTTGGCTAGTCTTGTCACCTAACCCCATTTTCTACCCGGTCATGTCGAATATTTGATTTTTTCCATACTCTATATCTGACCCAAGGTTCAACCATTTTTTTTCATGTACCAACTTTCATTAAGAAGAGAATTTTCTGAGAAACCATTGATAAAATAGTTTCCCATATGTTATGAACATTATGGACAACACTGTATATGGTTATAAATCTATGAATCCGAAGAAAACCCTAACAGAGTTAGCTTTTTGGCGGAAATCCAACCGAGTAAAATACCCTAAAACACTCCATTTATCTTAAAAACCACGAACATTTTTCGACAACCTCAAAATGTCATCTAAAGAAGCAACTGTTTGTTTTTAATAAATTTAGTAAAAGTTTTAAACAAATGCTTTTATTTACTTAGAAAAATTTAATATTGACTTTCTTATTTAATCAAACTTACACTGAGAGCAAAGAAAAAACTCATTGAAGACTTATTGCTAAAAAAATGCTCTTTTAATTTAAAGAGATGGCAATCCAAATAGTTTAAAAACAACTTTATTGAAGTGTTTTATTGTTTGACAGAAAAATGATAAAATATTAAGATAGAACAGAGGTAACAAAAATCTAAATATCTAGCTTCAGAGCCCTCAAATCCAGTTGCTGCTCTACATAAGTTTTACTTTCTAAAATACAAGTACAGTGGCCGTTTATATTTTTCCCAATATAAATATCCTTCGTTTATGACATTAAATGTCATTTACCTTCACACACAAAAAAAAAAGATCAAAAACTCTTGGTATACTCGGTGACAATTTATAATTTAAATCAATAAATAAATCTAAGCCTATTTCACAGCTTTCACAATCCTGTTGAGCTAAAAATAAACCTAGTTTTGTATAAGCGTGTTTTTTTTTCTAGGAATTTATATAAAATAAAAAACTTATGAACTTCCTGTATATAAAGGTCCTCGAAAAAATGAATCAAATAGAAGAGCGTTTCTTTTTAAATGCCAAACACGTAAGACACTATCGTGCAAGAAAATCGTCTAAATTTAACACCGCTTTCGTGTTTTGCCTGGTAATTTCATGTCTTGTTTTTCCTAGCCTATTCTATATTACAGTCATCGGACTCACTTAGCAAAAAGTGCTCTTAAAATACTTTTTTCGCCCTGTAACAGTTACAAAATTAAAAAAAAACCAAAAAGCCTTCTTTTCCGAATCAGTCTCTAGTGGTTGCTTAGAATGTCTTTTCCTCCACTTTTTCGGCGTCCGTGGAGAGAGCTTCGGTAAGCGCCTCGACGCAATTTTTAGGAATCACCGTGCCTACAAAGAAGAGTAAAATGTTAAATCAGGAAAATAAAGAAAATAGAGCATTACAAGGTTTATCAAACAACTCACTTTCGTCTCGCGTTTTTCCCGATCTTGCGAGAACAGACGAGACCGAAAAATCTCACAAATATTACGTAAGATTTTTTTCTCTTTGTAGATAAATTTCCCATTTCTGTACACAGTAGTGTGACATAAATAAACAAATCTACGAGCTGAAGGCTTAAGTACTATAGTCAAAAGCAGTGTTATCGTGCGGGTCATACGATTTATCAACGACCAACTTTTTAAGTTTGTTTTTCTTTTATTACGTGTAATCATATCTTCCGCATAAAATCCGGAAGATGAATTAGATAGACCTATGATATTTTCATATGAAAAAAGAGGATAAACATAAATACTAGCAGTTGCAAAAATCTTTGAGCGATGTCACTTCAAAGTCAGATTGACAAGTCAGTGACAAAATGAGTAATAAAAAACAATTTTCGGGTTATTTGCATCCACAAGCGAAAAAAATGGTATTAAATCTAATAAAATATTACGAAAATGAAAATTCACCGGCCAATATCCAGGAGTCAGTAGCAAAAGCTCTGGGAATCGTTATAAGGACTGTGCATGAAAAAAAGTATAATTTACTACCGAAGAAGATTAAGAAATGTACACGAAAAAAACCATAACCAAAGTCTTAAGTGACAATGTAAAAATGGATGTTCGTAATGCAATTTACGATTTATACACATCAAAAACTAATATAACCCTTCAAGTTTTAAAAGAAGCTTTCAAAAATCGAGGCATATTGGAAATTGGACTAAAATCGTTGTCAAAATTAATAAAAATGTTGGGTTTTCGATATAAAAAAGACTGTAATCGAAGATTTTCATGCGAGTTGCCACATATAGCAAGTCAGCGTATCCATAAAACATAAAGATGGTCTTACATCAGATGAAGTGCAAATTGTTTGGCAAGATTCATTAAATGATATTACGCCGGAGTACTGGAAGAAATCTGTGGAACATACGGAGAAATTAATATGGGATTGGTGGAATCGAGAACGAGTTCTAGATGTCGAAATAGCACCAATGATCATTGCGCCATTTGAGGACGACTCAGAAGATGAGGACTTTTTAAGTGATGATGATATTTTTTAGTCTATAATATTAAAAAGTTTCCGAAGGATTATATTAGTCTTTGACGTGTATAAATCATAAATTGCATTATGAATATCCATTTTTGCATTGTAACTTAAGTCTTTTGCCTTTTTTTCGTGTACATTTCTTAATCTTCTTCGGAAGTAAATAATTTTTTTTTCACGCACAAGTTTCTGTACATTCCTTATACCGATTTTCAGAGCCTTTGGCACTGCCTCCTGGATATTAGCCAGTGAATTTAAATTTAAAAATTTTTTTATTAGATTTGACACCATTTTTTTGCTTACTTTTTTAGTACATTTGTAATTTTGTAGGCAATAAATAAATAATTATAGAATACTTGTTCCAATTTTAAAGCGTGTTTAAAATAATTTTTTTATTAATTATAAGACAAAATTTGATATACAAAAATCGGTAAAATCGCTTTACCAGAAACTCGGGGCGAACGAAAAATACAGGCTATATATATATATATATATATATATATATATATATACAGGGTGTTCCTTAATGACATGCTAATATTTAAGGGGGTGATTCTTGGACCCATTTTAAGAAAAAATCTTCATATGAACTGATGTCCTAAACGTCTTAACTTTTGAGATACAGGGTGCTAAAGTTTTCAGAAAAAAAATTATTTTTTTTAATAACTGTGATACTACTGTAGATATCTTTATGAAATTTGGTACACGTGTTCTATGCATCAAGATGCATTTTCTAATGTACAAGCAATTTTATTCTTTTTACCAGTGGCGTCCGTACGCGTTTTGCTTAGAATATTTTTGGAGAAAAAAATGGTACGCCACTGCTTTATCTTAAAATAAAAATTATTTTTGGAATTCTCATTCATTTCTGAGCAAATTCGATCTCTTGATTTTCTTTCGGCCGACGCATAGTTTTCGCTTAAAAAAATAAAAATCGTTTTACTTCAGGGTCAAATCGTTAAAAATCTGATAGGGTGATTGTTGTGTGGAAATCGCTTATTTATCGGGTGAAAGAAAATTATGACATCGAATGTGTTCATAAACGAAAAAGTTTTCTCGTCTGATGGTCCGTTCTTGATTAAATAATTGAGTTAAAATTGCTTCATAATATCTCAATACCAACTAATAATAATTTTTAAACCCATAAATCTAGTAGTCCTGGAATAAATTACGTTTTTACAAACGTCGATGTCAAATGACTTTTGTTTCATTGAAGTTATTGAAGTTATTTTCGCCGTTTTTTCGAATAATATCATTAAATATGGTAAATTATACGAATGCGGAAATGGCGGCAATGCATTACGCATATGGCCTCGCAGATGGTAATGCAACAGAAGCCAGACGCATTTATCAGGAAAGATATCCTAATCGTGCCTTGCCAGATAGCCGAACCTTTTCGAATATTCATCGCCGACTTAGCGAAACAGGTAGTTTCAATAAAGGTACTTCGGAAGGCAGACCTCGAACTGTCAGAACACCTGAAGTTGAGGAAGCGGTGCTGCAAGAAATCGACGAACATCCTGAGACGAGTACGAGGAAGATCGATAGAGCTTTGAATATTTGTCACCAAATTGTTTGGCGTATTTTAGTTGACTTTTTGTTATATCCATATCATATTCTAAGAGTACAGGCATTACTCTCCAGGGATTTCCCACAGCGTGTGAACTTCTCTCAGTGGTATCTTCAGAGTATTACACTAAATCCGCAGTTTGAGTCACAAATTTTGTTCACAGACGAAGCAACTTTTTCTAGGAATGCTATTCAAAATTTCCATAACAATCATGTGTGGGCGGAAGAAAACCCGCATGCCATAACCGAAACCCATTTTCAAGAACAATTTTCGCTTAATGTTTGGGCAGGAATTATTAGTAATCATCTCATAGGCCCATTTTTCCTACCAGGACGTCTTGATGGACGGTCTTATTTGCATTTTCTCGAAGAAGAACTACCTGGGTTGCTTGAAGATGTACCAGTTGCGTTAAGGCATCGCATATGGTACATGCACGATGGAGCACCGGCTCATTTCAGCGTAATTGTCCGAAATCATTTAGATACAGTTTATCCTGATCGTTGGATAGGTCGCGGAGGACCTCAGCAATGGCCAGCAAGATCCCCCGACCCCAACTCCCGTTAACACTGTAGAAGATTTAAGAGAGCGAATAGTTGCCTCGTGTGAAACTATACGGAATACGCCGGGAATATTTGAACGAGTGCGCAATTCCATGCGTAGACGGGCGGAAGCATGCATATTAAGTGAAGGTGGCCACTTCCAACAATTTTTATAATTAATGTTAGTATTGTTAATAATTAATAAAATTAAGCCGTTTCTGTAAACTTTGTTTTCTGCAAGCTGAAATCCCCGCTGTAATTTATTGGCACATGAAAGTTTTTTAAAAATTGTTTCCTAAAGTAATCAATCCTAAAGTAAAGTAAATCAATTACTTATTTCTAAATTAATTAATATTTATTATTAAATGAACTGAATAGCACGAAAAAAGAAAAAAAACGCTTTCCACACAACAGTCACCACATCAGATTTTTAACGATTTGACCCTGAAGTAAAACGATTTTTATTTTTTTAAGCGAAAACTATGCGTCGGCCGAAAGAAAATCAAGAGATCGACTTTGCTCAGAAATGAATGAGAATTCCAAAAATAATTTTTATTTTAAGATAAAGCAGTGGCGTACCATTTTTTTCTCCAAAAATATTCTAAGCAAAACGCGTACGGACGCCACTGGTAAAAAGAATAAAATTGTTTGTACATTAGAAAATGCATCTTGATGCATAGAACACGTGTACCAAATTTCATAAAGATATCTACAGTAGTATCACAGTTATTAAAAAAAATAATTTTTTTTCTGAAAACTTTAGCACCCTGTATCTCAAAAGTTAAGACGTTTAGGACATAAGTTCATATAAAGATTTTTACTTAAAATGGGTCCAAGAATCACCCCCTTAAATATTAGCATGTCATTAAGGAACATCCTGTATATATATATATATATATATATATATATATATATATATATATATATATATATATATATATATATATATATGTAACTTTGGGCCAACGAATGAACTCTTTATTTTGTACTTTCAAATAGTCCTAAGTTCATTATTGGATGGAAAATTGAATAAGTTCATGCTTTGTTTCTATTACTTTTCTATGTCTTTTGTTTACCATTACCTTACAGTAGTGGCCAAAATAAAATTGCTTTTCTGTCATTATAGATGTCAACATAAAAAACATAACGATTATTTTTGATTGGAGTAACGTAAATGACAATTATTAGCAAAAATGAAATGATATACTCACCTACAACTTTCAAATCTTCTTCCGTCCTTAACCTAATAACCTGCATTTTGTTCTGAACACCGCCCCTCGCAGCTAAAACTCCTTCCACTCTACTCCATACCGATAAAACGCTGCCACTCACTACGTGATATGTGCGTCTACGTAACCCTAAATGTCATAAGCGAAATATAAATATATGTATGCTATATTATGGTCATAAAAATATCAATTTTAGGGCGAACGTCATCTTACTTTCCGACGTTTCGTGTTCGATTGCGTGAACCGTTTTCAGAAATCTCGAAATAAAAATTCAATGCTTTAGTCCTGAACTATAATAGTGCCTCGTGCCAACGAAGTGGAAACGTCGAAAGGCAATTCCAATAGGATATATGATCATTTTTTAAATCCATAGTTAAATGTCAATTAAGTACGAAATAATGCTTGAAACATGTTTTTTTCCGCATTATTTTAAAAGATTTTGGCTTGTTAATTCCTGTAAAACGTCTGTGAAGTCACAGGTTCATATATTAACTGAGTGCACTTGGCAACATCTTAAATTTTACCCGAAATTTATAGGTTATAATCGCTGTTATATAGGTTGTAACCTATATTAATATCCTTTGAATAAACAGACAACAGGAAAGAGCCCCATGCATTATTTTAAATTAGCAAGCCTTTGACGGAACTAGGTCATTTTGGGACCTTATTTTTGTGATGTTTACGATTTGGTTTGTTAACATGTACTGTCAAACCTCGCTTAAGTTTTAGCAGTTTATAAATAACATACACATTGTATTAATATATAAGTTGATCGATAAAATGTGTTGGTATGTTATAAAATGTAACAAACAAATTTTTGGTGGTTTGCGTTGTTCTGAATACAAAAAATGGTCAGTTGTGTGGCGTGCGGTCCTTCCCGTATTAAAAGTACAAGGAAGAAAGGAATTTTATTCCACCGGTAAGAACATTTGTATTTTCTTAAGTAAAGAAATTAAATTAACATCTAATAATAGCAGCATTGTCACAGAAATATATACAAAAGCTTCGAGTAAGAATAAGTAAAATTCTTATTGTACAGGGTGTCCGGATTTGGTTGCAAAAGCAGAGTATCTCGCTTATTTTTAAAGATAGAACCTTGCGGTTTTCACGGACCTGAGCTAATTTTTTGTGAAACTCATGAAGCCGTAAACAAAATTTTCATAGCCTTCTTCGTTTATGAGATACAGGGCGAAATAGAAAAATTTGCATTTTGGGACCCCCCTCGTATCTCGGTTATCCTTTAACTTAAAGCAAAGGGAAAAATTGCTGCTTATGCAGTTTTTTACGCTGGATCCAGTGGCGTAGTCACATTTTTCATTTGAGTTGTTATTTTTTAGATATGACCCAAAGTTGTGTTTTTTTTAAATGGGACACCCTGTATATTTGTCCAGAAATTGATTTGTCCTTTTAAAAGCATCTCAAAAATATATAATAGTATGGGTCTATTTTAATAAACAACAACAAAAATCCTAATTTTTATAATTATCATCCCAAATTTTGCAGTTAACAATATCTACATCCTAACAATAAATCAAAATAAATATGTAATTAAATCTCTTTATCAAAATATGTATTGATATTTTCGCACCAAAAAAGTACCACCTAACTAGATTTATGTAACACAAGAATAAAACAGTAATAAATTATTATGTAACAAATCTTTCAGCAAAAATCAACTGTCGTATAAGAACTACAGTGACCAAGGAAATCAAAAGAACTGTTCAAACTGATTTCCATTTTGTTCTATGCATGCTTCGCACAATTTTCGTATTCGTTTTAGGGAATTAAGCAAAATAACGGGATGATTTTGTAAATAGCGAAAATTTTCACTTATTGCATTTCCTAAATCTTGGACATTATCATAGTGGTCTTTGTAAATTCTACTTCCCAGATATCCCCATAGAAAGAAATCTAAAATCGACAAATCTGGGGACCCAGGGGGCCATCTTATAGGTCCATTTGTTCTGATCCATTGATTGGTAAAATTATTGTCCAGAAATAATCTCGTCATTCCAGAATTGTGTGCAGGAGCACCGTCCTGTTGAAAATAAATTTCGTTAATTTGCGCTAGAAGAACATCCTCAAGTAATTCAGGGATAGCTGCTTCTAAAATTTCTATATAGCGATTGGCTGTTAGATTTCCCTCAAATATATAAAATTTTATATGTGTTCCTAATATGAAGCAGGACACATTTAGACCAAACCTGCCCTGCTGTCTTCTGGGAAATATTTGGTGTTGATTTTCCTGGGACCAGAATCTACTATTGTGCCTATTGAGTATACCAGAATTACTGAAATGTGCTTCGTCTGACTATATAACCATCCTTTCAAAATCTCTAACCATATCGCATCTTTCTCGAAACCAATTGCAGAAGACTACCCCACGCTCTGCATCCCCTGGCTGTAAGTGCTGCACGAGCCTAAATTTGTATGGGTGGTATATGTGCTTTTTTAGAATTTTTTGAACTCTGTTTTTGGAATCCCTATGCTCTGTTCACTGGCCCTACAAGAGTTTGTAGGGTAAGTTTCTGCATTAGCCAAAACCGTATATTCCTCAGCCTCCCGATTTTCTTTATTATATGTTTTCTTACGAGGTTTGATAAATGATCCGTGATTAAGTAAATTCTTTCTTATCCTATAAAAAGTGGATATATTAGGTTGCCTCCTTTCTGGATATCTAGATAAAAATTAAGCAATAGTATTCAACATACCTAAAAATTAACTATTTACCAGTTAAAATACATCTCAGAAGCCGCTTCAACATTTTCATTACTTGATATAAAACAAGCTAACATATCGTACTTTTCATAATATTCGCAAGTTTGGTTTTCTTCCATAATAATACAAATATATTTTTACACAATAAATAAATACAAAAAACTAGCGCTATACCTATTTTATATACGCGTACAAAATTGGGAAATGTCATTTGCTTCCAAGAGAACAAAAGAAAACGGCATCTTTTGCATGGCCTACTGCAAAATTTGGGATGATAATTATAAAAATTAGGATTTTTGTTGTTGTTTATTAAAATAGACCCATACTATTATATATTTTTGAGAAGCTTTTAAAAGGACAAAAATTTCTGGACAAATATACAGGGTGTCCCGTTTAAAAAAACACAATTTTGGGTCATATTTAAGAAATAACAACTCAAATGAAAAATATGACTACGCCACTGGATCCAGCGTAAAAAACTGCATAAGCAGCAATTTTTCCCTTTGCGTTAAGTTAAACGATAACCGAGATACGAGGGGGGTCCCAAATTGCAAAATTTTCTATTTCGCCCTGTATCTCATAAACGAAGAAGGCTATGAAAATTTTGTTTACGGCTTCATGAGTTTCACAAAAAATTAGCTCAGGTTCGTGAAAACCGCAAGGTTCTATCTTTAAAAATAAGCGAGATACCCTGCTTTTGCAACCAAATCCGGACACCCTGTACTGTGAAAAGATGTAACAACACATAAATGAAGAGTTGGGTAAAATATTTATAAAAGTTCCAAAAAGTAGGTCCAGAAGTAGAGCTATTGAAAAAACCAATTACTCTAGTAGTACTTTACAAGGCTGCCAATTTAAAGCTTTTTATCATTTATCATAATTTTTTGAGCTAAAACAAGACATCCAAAATTATATGCGACAGAGGTTGTTTTGCGGTGTTAAAATAATGACGAAGCATATAAAAAAGTTAAATATGGCGCCGACGAGAGAACGTCTTGAAGACGACGCGGAGCAAAAAGTACATTTTAAATGCTGCAAAACAAAATATTCTAGTGCCATTGTGTGTGTAAATTGTGGAAATGTCTATCATAAATCCTGTGCGACACGCGATTGGTGTGAAAAGATCGAAATCATCGATAAAACAAGACTAAAATGTTGTGAAAACAACGTTGAGGTTAAGGACAGTGATCATAAAGATATAGAAATTTTCTATCTAAAAAGACTTTTGGGTGAGCTAGAAATAAAAAACAACTTGCTAAAAGAAAATTGTGATCTCTGGAGAGAAAAATATGATCTTTTAAAATCAAAAGATTCAAAAGTAAATGAAAACATGACATTACGTAACAAATTTTCCCGCTCAAAAACATCAAGTGGAGAGGTGGCTAAAATTTCGCGCATGGCAAAGGACGTCCCGAAAGAATCGACACCGAATGTAGCAACAAGCCAGGAAGTCTGCTGTGAAGTTGGCAATTTACAAAAAAACACTCTTACCAACGTCGAAATCCAAAGTTCTAAAAACCTTGTGGAAAAGGAAAAATTGTACTCCAATAGTACAATTACTGCATCTGACAATATTGACAGTAATGACACATCAGCACTTTCATTTTCTGCAAAGTCATCGAAATCGGAGCTATTGCCGCAAAATGCAGAAAATGTAAATTCTGCAAATAGCAATTTGAATCTAGTCCAAGAAAAGAATGTGGAACCCACAGAAGATCAGGGATGGACAACTGTCCAGTCAAAAAGGCAGAAATCTGCGGGAAGAAATACATACGTACAAAGAACTAGTCGACCTGAACCAATAAAGCGAAAAAATGAGTCGGAAGACGCACTACTAGTAGCAAGAAAGCATGCTTGGATTTTTATATCCGGAATGGACCCACTAATGCAAGCAGAGAATGTGCTAAATTTCCTCAAAAAGCACAACCTGGGTGATGGCTGTTCCTGCGAGAAGATATGGACAAAAAAGGACAAATACCAATGTTCCTTTAAACTAACTGTACCCATGGAGAAGCAGAAGACCATTATGTCGGCAGACCTCTGGCCTACAGGTACCATAATTAACCATTTTCGCAACCTGCAACGCCTGCAGTCCCTCAAAACATGAAGGATGCAGTTTTTCTAAAGTTGTACCATTTCAACATGCAGTCACTCAGAAATAAGATACCAGAACTGGAAACATATCTTTTGGACAAATCTCCCGACACGCTTTGTATAAGCGAACACTGGTTACGAGATGATGAGATAAATACAGTGAAGATTAATGACCTTCCCTTTGTTGGCGGCTTTTCCCGTAAACTGAGTGGAGGCGGTGGAGTAGCAACTTTTGGTAACAACTTCAATTATTTGCCTTTAACAGAGGTTAGTAAACTAAGCATTGAGAAATGCTCTGAATTTTGTGGGGTTTTTCATCTTAATCTAGTAACAATTTATAGACCCCCCTCGGGTTGTTTTGACACATTTTTAGAGCGCCTTGAAGCATGTCTTGAACTTTTAAATATAAGAGATAAAATAATAATAGTAGGTGATTTTAATGTACATTTTGGAACAAACGATAAGAGGAGTGCTGACATGTGTAGTTTGCTTCTGTCATATGGACTTAATCCGACAATTTTAGATCCAACAAGGGGGTCGAATTGTCTTGACAATATTTTTACTAATATTTTTTCTGGGGACTATAAGATAAGTCTGCTTCGGAATAGTTTTTCAGATCATCTGGGTCAATCAATGGAGGTACAGTTGAGGTGTTCCGTACCAGATGACACGACAAAATTAAACAAGTTGATAAGACCATTTACTGAAAAAGGTAGACTTATGTTTTATAATTTGATAGAGTCAGTTGATTGGGGTTTTATTAATGACGTAGATGTTAACATAAATACAAAATTTTTGCTGTTTACTGAAATTTTACAGGATAGTTTAAAATCTTCTTTTCCAGAAAGGGAACTAATACTAAAGCCTAAACAAAGGGGAACCACTTTTATCTTTACCAATGAGTTAAGGGAAATGAGGGAAAATCTTCAATTTCTTAATGACTTGTGCAAAACTTTTAATACTGAAGGTCTAAAACAAGAAAGAAATTCTTATCGCTTAATGTATAAACGTGCCATTACTGATTGTAAGTTAATTTCCAACAACACCAGAATAAAAAACTCCAGTAATCCCACGAAATGCATGTGGGAAATAATTAATGAACATCGGGGAAGCTCCAATGGGCTGTCGGGTGTATCTAGTATCACGGCAGATGAATTTAACACTTTTTTTGTTAACATACCTAATGAAATGCACAAGAACATTGTTGTCCCAGTGGATGTAGATCCGCTCACACATAAATAGTCAAAATTTTAATATCAACCAAAGTTTTTGTTTTTCGGAAGTCACTTTCATTGAGGTTAGAGATATAATTAATAAACTAAATAATAAAACAAGTCGTGATTGCTTTGATCTAAATGTCCCCCTACTTAAACTAATAAATAATTTGATCTATATTCCGCTTGCAAAACTAATAAACTTGTGTATCTGTAAGGACGTTTTTCCGGACTGCCTCAAACATGCTGTTGTGGCACCAATACACAAAAAGGGTAGCACTGGGGATGCCTCAAACTATAGACCAATCTCACTATTGCCAATACTTTCAAAAGTGTTTGAGAAATGCTTAGCTTCTCAAATCGCAACCTACTTTGAAACTAAACACATTTTTTCAGAATCCCAATTTGGCTTTAGGAGGGAGCGGAATACTGGTTTGGGTATCCTGGACTTAGTTTCTTACATAGGGGACTCTTTTGAACATCTTGAGTATGTTTCTACTGTATTTTGTGACCTGAGTAAGGCATTTGATTGTGTCCCCCATGATGTCTTGCTGCGGAAGCTGGGAGCATATAATTTGTGCAGTAGTAGTATCAACCTGCTCGCCTCATATCTGACTAACCGGACTCAACATGTGAGACTTGCTGATGGTGATTCGGATGTCCTACCAGTAACAGTTGGAGTGCCTCAGGGATCGGTGCTTGGTCCTCTACTTTTTCTTATTTACATCAATGATCTGCCCCTTGCTCACCCTGAGGTGCATTGGACACTGTTTGCCGATGATACGACAATAGCTTTCAAACACCAAGATAAACAACTGTCTCAAATAAGGACCCTTGAGGCACAAGGAGCAGCTGAGACATGGTTTTCTTCTAATATGCGATTACTGAATGTAGCAAAAACCAACAATATGACATTTTCCATGAGACAACTTTCTGGCGAGGAAATTGAGTGTGATGTGAGGTTTTTGGGTGTTAACTTGGACCCTAGGCTGCGATGGCACAACCACATAAATTCCATCTGTAATAAATTAAATTCAAACATTTTTGTCCTGAGAAATCTTGCTCACTGTGTAACCAGGGATGTGTTGCTGCAGGCATACTATGCCCTCGTGCAGTCGCACATGTCTTATGGAATCATCGTTTGGGGTCATGCTTCGGATGTCTCGAGAGTCTTTGGTCTCCAGAGGAAAGCTATCAGGGTGGTTAGTGGTTTGTCATATAGGGATGATTGCAGGGACACATTTGTGATGTTAAACATATTAACCCTACCTTCCCTGTACATGTTGGAAACATTATTGTATGTTAAAAAAAACCTAACAGGATATAGAAGACATGTTGATGTCCATGAATATGATACAAGAGGTAAAGGTGACCTAGTCACAGGTTACTGTCGTCTGAAAAGGTGTCAAAATGGCTCAAACTACTTGGGTATAAAACTTTTCAATAAACTTCCAACTTCCTTGAGGGAGGCACCACTTAAAGTTTTTAAGAGCTCCATAAAGAAGTTGTTGCTCCAGGGGGCATTCTACTCAGTGGACGAATTTTTAGATTCTGCATGTATTTTATAGTGTGATTTTATAAGATGTCAATGTTTGTGTTGTATTTTATTTTAGTTTTAACTTAATTTTAGCAATATATGTATGTATCTTTCATGTTGATTTTATATGGATCTGTATGTATACTTATATTTAAAAAAAAAAAAAAAATAAAAAAAAAAAAAAAAAAAAAAAAATTAAAAAAAAAAAAAAAAAAAAAAAAAAAAAAAAAAAAAAAAAATATTTAGTATTTTCTACTGTTTGACGTGTGTAAACTTTTTTTTGTACTGACACGAATAAAGAAATTTGAATTTGAATAATTCCACATAAGTCCTTACCGATGCCGATAGGAAAACCTTAGCAATATGAAGTTTTGGACACAAAAAACCAACATTGGTATATATAGAAAATTAATTAATGCTGGTAACATATTACCGTAACAACAAAGCGATCAACAAGCAGTACTTAAAAATGTATGTTATAAATAAAAATGTTCTGTTAACATCACCTAGTACTAGTGTCTATTTTTGTCACTAGAATAAGCAATTGATTAAGGAAAAAAAGTGGAGAAGAGTGCCATAACACACGCAATGATTTTAATTAAAAAAAATGCACAGCTTTATACAGGTGTACGGTGTAACACAAGAATGTCTGCATATTCTGAGTGTTAGAGCTACTTTTAGACAAACTATTTGATTGGGCTTTAACAAATTTCATTCTTTATGGGAAGATAGGTTAGGCCTTTTCATTCAATCTAAACATTCATTATTATAAAAATAAGGCAAATTACCCTATTGGAAGCGGTTCTAAATTTATGAAATATTTATTTTTACTAACACCTGGTACTCCTATATTTATTGAATATTTAGAGTATAACAGCGTAATTTAAAAAATGTCTTATATTTACCACTCACCAACTTCGCACTCGTGTCCAGCGGTGGCATTTCGACAATTGCCTCGCCAATATGCGTGCGAACACGTATTCACCGACGAATCGTATTGTTCCGTCCAAGGCTTTTCTGCGTCCGCCGAGTCCACCTAAAAATTAAGGCATATTTCTTTTTCAAATCAAACTACCTGTTTTCAAATTGTGAAAAAGAATTTAATATACGACAAGAGTACAAGCAACGATATATTGCGCATTTTTGGCAACATGGTGTTATGAGTGTCAATATTTTCTCTTGTTTTCGTTTATTAATACATATTTTTAAATAAATAGAATATTCTTCCAATATTATAATTCTTTATTTAGTATTATTCTTAGAATATATTTATTGAGTTTATTCTGGAGAAAATTACCAAGGTATGTAATCTTCGCAAGATATGATGAAGAGTTTTGCATAGGTAGTAATTTCATAAATAAAAGAAAAATATCCTTGTTGTTTGAATCGAACTATAGAAAAATGATCCTTTTGGCTCGGGTAACATCATGAAAAGCTCTCCGAATCGAGTAAGTGACAAAGTGAAACTTGCTAGAACATTGTTATTGTTTGTGGTTATTTCAGTATAGCTTTTTTTACTATATCTCTACAAATCATATGTTTTTAAAACAACACCTAAAGATGATGCACTATTTGGCGCTCTGTGTGACAAATGTAAATGTACATTTTAATATTTGATTTATTACTGCTTCACCTGTATATAGTACTTGAAAAACATCCCAAAGATGAAAAAAATTAACACTTAGAGAAGTTAAAAAAAAACTAATCTTTAATGATTAGAAATGTTATAATCAAAATATGAAGTGAAAATAAGAGAGTTAAATCGTGAATAAATGTAATTCAGGCAGATAATAGTCAAAAGCAAGAGATTTAAAAACTGAACAAAGAAGTACTACAACTGAGAGGGAACAGGTTACTCTCCAAACCTATCGCTGAGTTGGAAATTAGTGAAAAATGTTAATAAACGACCTAAGTGACTTCAAATCTATCAAAAACAACATGCTCATTAGCCTGTAGACATTGACTAAGCGGTACGCTTAGTATGGTACACGATAATAAGAGAAGTTTATTTGAGTGCAGTAATAAGTTTTCAATACATTAAAGTCTAATACCCTCTATATAATATAACTTTACCGCCCCTGTTGGCAGGTTCACATAATTTTTTGGCAAATCTTGATTCTCTGCCAAGTCGTTTTCCAAGCGTTGCAGGAATCTTGTTGACGGGAGATTTTAATATAAACTTCAACGATATTGACCACTCAGCCACTTTAAAATTTAAGAACCCTTACAATCATACAACCAATATACATGCGAATGGTCCGACTGGGTAGTCAACACTTATATTGACTATCTTTGTCGCCAAATTTTGAATGTGTTACTGTATGTATAATCAAGTTCTTGCTGGTTCATTTAGGGTTATCACTGAATGCAAAAAAGTGGAATGCACTTATGGCCGAATTTTCAGTACCAGTAACTACGACTATTTTCGTCGTAAATGTAGCATTTTTGACTGAGCCAAAGCCATCCACGCCACGAATTCGGTTGATGCATTATATGAAAATATTTCAACAACAATATCAATTTAAAAAAATACATAATAAACCTTGGGTTTTTACCGTTTTGAAAAATTGACAAGCTTATTCCATTGTATAAGGGTAACGTGCTTAACCAGGTGACAAATTTTAGACCCGTTTTTTTTGTTTCCTACTTTATGCAAGGTTATCGAGAAATTAGTTAAAAAAAGATGTCTTTTTTGTAAATAAAACTGTCATTACTGGAAGCCAGTTTGATTTTCAAACAAATAAAACTGACGATGCAATTTTTGTGAGAGTGCGACAGCGGCGGTATTTTGTGACTTATCCAAGGCTTTTGATTGAGCGAGTCATTAGATACTGCTGCGAATAGATGTAGACCTGTTAGTCTGGAGAGGTTTAGATTATATCTAGATGGAGGGAATCAGTGCGTGTTTGTGTGGTCATCCACACCAGAGAGCAGAAATATTATTTGTGGTGTACCACAGGGATGTACTGTACTGGACCAGGTAATTTTTCTACTTTATGTTAACGATATAACGAACTTGATATTGAGGGAATGTTTACTCTTTTTGCAGATGACACTACAATAAAATATTTGTGCAAGGCAAAACTGAGAGATTCATGCAAAATTTAGCCTGGTGTTCAGTCATAACCCTAAACAAAAATGTATTGTTGAACCACAACCCAATTCCAACATCTGTACTCACAAAGAAATCCCCGAGTTATAAATGTAGAAAAATGTCATCTCCCAGTTAACATTAGGTATCTTCCTACAATTACCTCTTTTGTAATAAGGTCTATTATGATCTTCCTTAGTATTTTTGGGAGTCCTGAATGAGTTATCCTATGAATATGAAGGTATATAAATATCTGTGTTAGTCTTTTAGTTTTTGTCCTAAGTATTTACTTAAATTTGTCGACTAGATCATAGTATACGATTTTAAATTTTTTTCTAGAATAATTTGTATTTATATTTTAATTTATGTTAATTTAACTTGGTTGCCATATTTTATTAATCCTTATTTTTTGTGTAAATTTGTTCTAATATGGCTTTGCCAATAGGATTTCGTATATTTCGACATTAAAGCTTTTTTTGACTTTGACAATGACTTTTGAACACATAAATACCAAATTACCAATAAAAGATTCTGAAACCTCACCTTTTTATATTTTTTCTCGAGTTCCGCTAAACTCTCCTGCCTAAACTGTAAGCCGGTGTTTGGCCTATAGACTGAGAACATTTGCTCTTTCTTACTTTCTGGTTTCTTCTTGTTAGCACCCGTATTACCCCCATCTACCGCTATGGCAAGAATCGCTGTATGTTTGCTGTTTCTAACCTAAAAATATAAAAAAAGACACATTTAGATAATAATTTTTCATAAATGAGATTTAACTAATAATAATTTAATAATAAGTGAAAAATCTTAAATCATTAGGAAATTATTATTGACAGCTTCAGTGATTCCATAGAGGACTAGTGGCTGTAGGCAGTAAAGTTTTCAGAATTTTTTCATTCTACCTTTTTTTTTTTAATAGATAATTTATTTTTTTTAATTTAAGCATTTTCGCGAGGCTAGTACCACATTCGTAATTGCAAAATTATAAAAAAAAAACTGCATAACTAACTTATATGCTAATTTATTAATTAAATAAAACTTCACAAAATCCACTCGAGGCATACAAAAGTCCGGTTTTTCGAAATCCCTCAGGACTGGACTGCCAGGTGATACCTTATAAATAAACAAAGTTCGAATCTTGGTTAGACAGACCCAGATATTTAACAATTCGAAAAAAACATGTTTTGTCACACATACACATAAAAATTGGAAAAAAATAAATTCGAATTAAGGTACTCAACAATTCGCCTAAGTAAAATAACTAGACTTAGTTTAAAGCCAGATTTCTCAGTCAAGGAAAGCCCGATCCACACCCAGCTAATTTTGTCAATTATACAGGGAGTAAAAGACAGTCTTGGTTAATGGTACAGTTTGCTTAAGAACTACAGCTCAACCCAACAAAGAATGTTTTATCTTCACACATTTTATCATTCATAGAAAACGTTCTAGACATTTTAGCTTTTTCCCATTTTTTTAAAGAGATAAGCAATCTAGTTTTTATCAAAATATTGAATTTTACCACTATATATCATATATTTGTATCTTATGTCTCTCTTATTTTGTAGCTATACTCTTACGGTTTAATTTAAAAGAATCTATTGTTAATAAAAGAGATTTAATGTATCTATTATAAGACAGAAACTAAAAAACCTACAGTCAAGTATAGTACTGAGTGGTTGATTATAAATGGAGCACTTCTTTTAGTTTTGAAAGATGTATCACCTGACATTAACTTCCGGTCTGACCGGAATTTCTGACTTTGAGACCTTAGTATCAATTAGACATCATAACAGGGGAGGCTCTACACCTTATACCGTTTCATTAATAAATTCGTGTATATTTTGTTGGAATAATTCAAGTATATAATTGTGTATGGCAAGTAAGTGTGACAAAGAAAAAAAATATCTATCCTTGTCAGGCCTAAGTTTAAGCAAGTGGTATTATCATATAAAACTCAAACTCAAATATACTTTATTGTTAAAAGAACATATAGTCCTTGTCAACCAAGTAAGCTCTATAAAAATAAAAATATTAGGTTACAGGTTCCAGTGTTAGGACTAAAAATATTAGGGTCTAATCATTGGAAAAATAAAATAAATGAACATACAATATAAATAATATAATATATAATATCATTTATTATAAAGTATCAGAAATTGTAAAATTTAAAAATAACTTAAGAGATTATTTATTTAAGAATCAATTTTTAATCGTCATAAGGAACACAAAAGTACGGTTTCTAGCAGCTAGGTTTAGGTGTAGTCAATAATATTTAGAATTTTATGTTTTAAGAGTGTCAATATGCTAAACAAAGAAATTAACTAACAAGTGAGACATTGATATCAAATCGCGGTTTAATCAGATGTTAGATGTTTGAAAACTAAATAGGAAACTACAAATCATTTTAATCTAAGTAAAACCGTTTAGATTATAAAGCCATTGCAGAAATCTCTAAAATATTGTAAAACAAATGAATTCAGACATATAGTACTTTACATTAAAAATATCTAGAATTTATGCAGAATCCAAAATTGTAAAAATATATGGTGTTCCATTTAAAAAACGTAACTTTGGGATGCCCACGCACTTTCGCTACCCACTGTATAGAAAAAAAATTAAATATTTAAAAAATTCAGGACTTTATCTAAAACTCTTATATGGAACATTTTTGTAAAGCCAGCATTTGATAAAGTTAAGGGGGGAACTATTTATAATTGATCACCCTGTACAGTTTCAATCCAACCATACAATTCTTATGAATAATTTTAATCTAGCCTCCTCTGTTTGCAGCATCGAGTCCAAAACGTTCCATTGGACTAAACACCACAACATGATACATGTTTATTGTATGAAGGATGATATTGCATTGCGTTTATAGCGTACTCGTAACAGGTTCGGCATAATTTGTGAAATAGGTACGCGGAACAGACAACAGATATCGTTTCCAATTGAATAGTTCCAGTTTCACTGTAAAACCTCCAATAACTCTACACCTACCTGATGTGACACCCAAAAGCCTTCGCTCTCCCCCGTCAAGTCGGAAAATTTATCTAGCGCCTCGGGCCACGCCATGCCACGTTCCACGTGGACCGTGTGCAATTCTGTGGGCGCCGTGCCAGTGGCGTGCTTCCTCAGGAACGTGACTAACCGAACTCGTTTTACTACTTCGCCTCCCGCTCC
Organism: Kuschelorhynchus macadamiae; assembly: GCA_030620095.1. NCBI lineage: Eukaryota > Metazoa > Arthropoda > Insecta > Coleoptera > Curculionidae > Kuschelorhynchus > Kuschelorhynchus macadamiae. The sequence continues at coordinate 415,756 of JAUTXW010002316.1, forward strand.
CAAATCTAAGATGCCCAGGTCGAAGCGGCCGCTTCTTTTGGCTTGTGTTACGATTGCGGCTAAAGTGTCCGTGAAATATCTGGAAAAGACAATAGCATTGTAAACTTCTTATTATTCTAATAGTTACCGCAATTTGTAAAGAAAGTTTATTGCTAGTGCAAAAATTTTATGCTTTGATTCCAGACTATATGTATTAAAATCAATAGAAACAGAGTTGGTCAATTCTTAATGATCTGAGGGGTAAAAACCAAAAACAACAGGGAGAGCCTGGTATTTCTCCTGACAACCTGAATAGTTATTATTGCTCGGTTGTTGCCATTTTGGTGCGTGATATTGCATTTCATTTTATGGGCCCTTATTCATTGCCAAACTTCTGCTTATTTTCTGCCAACTGATACATCAGAAATAAGGGAAATTATAAAACTCATTACAAAGAAAAAATCTCATGGTCTTGATCATTTACAGTTTGTACAATAAGTGCAATTAACAGCAGTTAATCCATCCTGCTTAAAAACAGCTTTTATAGTCCCTTTTACATAAGGGCGGCGATATTATCCTGAAGACAAATTTCAGGCCTATTTCCAAGTTGTCAACACTCAAAAGTAACAGAAAAGGTTGTATTTAAAATACTGACTTTGTTTCTGGATAAATATTAAGTAAAAACCAGTTTGGGTTTCAGAATTCAAAACTGACTAGTGATGCAAAATTTTCCTTTCCAGAAGAATTATATTTCAAAATTAATTAAAAGTCTGCAGCAGTAGTGTTCTGTGACTTATCAGAAACATTTGATTGTGTGAGTCACAGAACACTGTTGTAAAAATTAGAACCCTGTGGTCACAGAAACAATGTTTTAAATTGGGTTAAGTCATATTTAAGTAACCGCAACCAGGAGATTAGGATAGCAGGAGGAACCCGCTATGATAATAATACACTGTTTCAGAAGATATTCAGATTAACAAGGTTGATGAGATACGATTCGAATTTTTCTTCTAATGTATCAAAAACAAATATTCTATATATTTTAATTTTTCATTAAGTAATGTTTAGTTGGTTGATCAGCTTACGGAGAATAAATCAAATTTTTGGTTAATTTGTAGATCAAAATTTAAATCATAAGAACAAGCAATTATATAAAATTTAGAAAGCTTTTAGACAAAACCTATTATATTTAACCAATGACTTTTGACATGTGCTGCTGGTCTTAGGACTTATTTTGTTTTATACTGTGACATTTTAATTGACCTAGGGATGTATGATACCTCGATATTATATTTTGTTGTTGGTTTTAAAATGATGTTTATATTTTATGCCTGTGTATGAGTATTAGTCGTATTTGTTTGTGAATGTATATATATGTATATATAAACATATTTCTTTTATAATTTTAAATAACTATAACACACATTTTTAGAAGAATCTGTTGGAGGTAAAATGGAAATTCCAGATCACTCTGTTTCCGAGATACATTTACGAATTGTCAAATTTCTTATGAACACTATATTGGATATTTGCATTTGAAAGAGCTCAAGAGCTTTCAAATGATGTATTACAAGATGAGATTATTATTTTCCTTCATTTCTAGAAACCAAAATTACTATTTCTTTTTTCACAGTGGGCTTTGATCTCATCTGACCGCCATAATGAAACAAAAGAAAGCTGCTTGCCATTATTCTCCTTATTTGAGTTACCTTCAAATTCTTTAATTTATTTGTTTTTTCACATTACTATGTAAAACACTATTTTAAAGCTAACAGGAGTGCACAAGTTGCAGTATGTAAATAAGAAGAATAATTTCTGGAACGACATCAACCCAACTAAAGGCATTCCAGAATCTAACTTACCAATCTGCTAGCTTATGGATCTTCTTCAAAACCTCTCTTAACGAGCAAAATCAAATATGGTGTTCACAGAATTCAGATTCTTCCAAAAAAAGTGTCTTAATAATGTATTATTCTTAAAACCACAACGCTCTTTTTTGGTGAGCTACGGATAAAAATTGAAAATGCACATTTTCAACACACAGAATCAAATGTATATAATTGCTATAATAGTTTTCAACATAGTAATACATGTAAGTCAAATATTGGACACACTGTATATGGGTTGATTAAATTTCCACTTTTTAACGTTTTTTTTTTAAATTTTTTTTTATACACTTAGATGTCTTGTATCAGTTATTGTATAGGACGCCGATTCAGTCAACTACTTGTAATTTTTCAATAAATAAATTTTAATACAAAATTATAGTAAACAATCTGCTGTGAAAATCAATCACATCTGAATTAGTAATACTTACTTAAATAACCTATTCTGTAACTCTACTGGCATACCAAGTATACGATTAAGGAACTTTGACATATTGTTATAATCTTTATCTAGAGACAAGACTCCTGGCATACTCTCACTATTTACTATTAAACCAACGCCAACCTAAAAAAGAAAATGACATTATTTAAAGTAATTTTTGTAATAACTCTACCAAACTCAAAATGGCGTAAGAGCAAATAATAAATGTTCTTAATAAAGTTCTAATTTGATGTCAACAACTACCGAGGTAATAATAATTCAAAGAATGTATAACTCCAGGAGCTTTCGTGGTATATACGATCGTCTATTATTTCAAATAGCCACGTAACTATAAAAATATAAAGAAAAAAAAACTCAGAAATTAAAATAAAATATCAAATAGGAACCTTGAACAAACATGTTTTTTTACCAGGTTTGATATCTATATTTTTAAAGACCACATTTCTCTCTCTATAAGCATAGACCCATTTAATGAAACAATATAAAGGATGTAACATTAAAAAAAATTGGGTTATGTATTTTTTTAATTTATGTATTCAATATTTTTTTTTATTTGACATTCTTTAAACATAATGTAAGAGAAATCCTACCACTTTTGAATTCAAAGTTTTGTTAATACCTTATAGATTAAACTAACAACTGATACCAGAAAACTCGAAAAAAAGGTATGAAGCAGCATATAAATCCTTTAAGAATTGGTGCCAAAGCAAGACGGCTACTGCAGTCTCAGAAACCTTGTTTTTGGCGTATGTCCACGGAAAAAGTGCTATATTGAAGTCCCCATCAAGCGTATGGTGTGAGTATTCGATGTTGACGTCCACCCTTTTTATAGAGAAAAATATAGATATTTCTAAGTATCCAAAACTTTTTGCATTTTTGATTGATTGATACAAGAAGATGCCATATGACGATTATTAATCCTCGCTTCTTTATGCGATATCAAAATGGAAAGTGCTTAAACCAGCCTGTCGGGAAAAATACGTTTTCGTCAATTCCAAGTAAAATTGCGAAATTTCAAAAGTTTGAGAACTTCAAAAAGCATACTGGACACTCTTTTAGAAGAACGTCGGCAACTTTATTAGCAAATACTCGAGTTGATGTATTAGCTATCAAGCGACATGGTGGATGGAAATCCGTTACTATTTCGGAAAATTACATAGCTGAGAGCCTCAATAATAAAAAGGAAGTAGCGAATAAAATTTTATACAATAAGACCCAGCCAGAAGTCTCTTGCAGTGCTTCAACAGTGACAGAAACATTGGTTAGAAATGAAGGATCTGTGGAGTCAGAAAATGTAATACACATCGAGAAGAAACGAGAAAACGTGTTTCCAAATTTTGTTATTAATGTGAATAATTGTAACAATTGTAACATTAATATTCATTTCAATTAATATCACCGGATTTTTGTAATATGTTGATGAAATCAAAAATTAAAGCTACTTATAATAATTTTAGATTATTAATTCCGTAGGGATGTAAGCTGACTTACATCCTGTCTTTAAGGGCAACCAATACTCTGTTGAGTAACTTTCACATACGTCTGTCAAAGCAGTGTCAAAATAGGTTGCTTACAATACAGGGAGGGGGAAAAAATTTATTTTTAGTTAGCAGCAACAAAGCATGTTGAGCAAAACAATTAAACGTGTATAATAATTTTGGAACAAAAAAATAATGTTAAATAAGAAATCATGCTATTCTAAAATCATAATTCAAAATGAAATATTGTTCTTTTGTAAAGTGCTAAATAACTCAATTTTTTTTAATTTCAGCATAGATCAAAAAAAAATTGTTTGGACCTTGCGAGTGTAAAATAAACACATTTTAATAAGTATGGAAAAAATATTTTAAATTATATTTTGCTCCTTGCTGTTTCTTCTAAAATGCTAACTGCCTAAATATTTGAGGCAGTTAGGCATTTTTATTGCATTAGTATCTGTAATAAGTTACGTCACAGATTAAAGCCTATCAAATGCGTTTCTTCCCGATACAACGCGGTACATTCGTCGTTTCTATGGTAAATGACCACACAAGAATCTAGGGGTCAGTCAGCATGTGGTCCAAACATTACTTTTTATTTTTGACTTCTTTAATAGAGATACACTTTTTAACATACCTCAAAAAAAGGCCTAACTAAGCTATAGTTGGCGCATTACCTTTCTGGAATGACGTCATTTTTGGTTATTTTTGTTTGATTTATGTTAACTGACAGTGACAAAAACATTTTGAAAAAACTCATTGTCGTTTCTTTACAACAGTCAATGCCGGTTTTGGTTATGTGTCTTTCAGAATATATTCGTCAAAATTGACATTGATTTGTTGTGATTCTTTTTAAACTTTTGCAAGATGCCGCGAAGATATAATCAGCAATCACAGCTAATAGTTTTGAATATCTTGGTTTTTTTCAATTGGAAAAAGAGCAAGCTAAAAATGGAATCCTTCCGCAAACTGATAATATAATTGAACGAGCTTCAAATGCAACAAAACTTAGCCATACAACAATCATAAATATTAAGAAAAGAGGAATAACGAGCGATGAATCCTTTACCTCCAGAATGTCTCAAAAGCAAAAAGAGGTAAAAACAAAAATTACAGATTACTTAAAGAACAAAATAAGAGATACGATCTACTGCATGTATGCGAAAAATGAATATGTTACAATGCAGACTTTGCTTAAAAAACTAAAAGAGATAAATGAATATTTTAATTTTTCCATCACCTCGCTAAGAAAATACGTAAAAAGTATTGGTTTTAAGTGGAAGAAATCAAATAATAGAAAATACCTGATGGATTTGCCCCACATCGTCCACAAGAGAATCAATTTCTTGAGGAATATGTCAAAAATCAAAATCTAGGACAAGATGCTTATACCACCGTATTTATTGATGAGACTTGGATTTTTAGTAAAGGTTCGTTTAGAAACAGCTGGCAGGATAACACTATGTCTACAAGTTCTAAAAAAGCTAGTGAAGGTCATCGATATATTGTAGTTCACGCTGGATCAAAGGAAGGATTTATTAAGGGGGCCAGTTTAATATTTAAAAGTGGACTAAAAAGCGGAGATTACCATGACAATATGAACAAGCAAAATTTTGAAAATTGGTTTAAAAATCAGCTGGTACCAAATCTTCCTCCAAAAAGTTTGATAGTGATGGACAACGCAAGCTATCATTCCGGCCTTTTAGAGGATATTCCAAGAAAATCATGGACAAAGCAGAGATTGATTGGATGGTTAAAAGAAAAGAACATTGACTTCCCAGAGAGGGCCATGAAGGATGAAATATGGAGCATTGTAGAAAAAAATTGTAACATTGAAAAAACATTCTACCTTGACGAATATGTGAAACCTTTGGGCCACAAAATACTAAGACTTCCTCCATACCATTGTCAATTTAATGCTATTGAAATGGTATGGTCTGAGTGTAAGAGGAAATACGACCAATACATTGCTAGTCTGAAGGGGACACCATCGGAAGTTTTGGCCATGTGGGAAAAAGCGATAAATGAAGTATCTTCAGAGCATTGGAAAAATTATGTCAGTGTCAGCCACACAGAAAGGGTAATCCAAGAAGCTTGGAAGACAATACAGATATGTGATGCTTCAGACATTGCGCCACTTGTAATTAGTACCGACGAAGACAGCAGTGACGATGAAGAATTTAGTTCTGATTCTGAAGACAGTGAAGGGGAGTAGTTTTTATTTTTAAAGTTAGTTAGTTATACATTAATTTCTCTCTTTTAGTTTTTAAAGCAAAGTCTGCATTGTAACATATTCATTTTTAGCATACACGCAATAGATCATATCTCTTATTTTGTTCTTTAAGTAATCTGTGATTTTTGTTTTTACCTCTTTTTGTTTTTGAAACATTCTGGAGGTAAGGGATTGTCTGTAATTGAGAATTAAAATAATTTTGATGAAAATGGGTAACTGGCGTCAATTTATTACATTGCAAACAAAGAATAAGACTAAGATGAAAGAATTTATATTAGTAAAGTCTTATTTGCAAAATAATTTTAGTTTTTGAAGTTATAATAGTTATTTTTGTATTAAGTGTGCAAAATGAGGGTTTTTTTATGGCAATG